>CAJFCP010000133.1:946459-967840 GCA_904066005.1 Synergus itoensis | reverse complement strand
GTTGTGGCCACTGAGGGAAAATAAAGTTGCGCAGTACCATGCGCAGTACATACCATGTACGCACAACGCACAGTTGGGTAAGAAAAAAGTAAAATACATACTTACATGGTTTTTAGAGTAATTTACTAGGTAATTTACCTAGAAAACACCAAATTAATATGGTTTTCTATATAAATATATATGTACATAAGTAGAAAACCATATATAATACGTAAAAAACTTTGAGTTAGGCGTCACTGCACAATCCTGCGGCGGTTTTTTTTGAATCTAATGAATCTGAATAGGGTTCCATTAGGGTTCCTTCACACCACACCTTTTTAAAAGAGATTATAGAGAAAGAAAAATTGGACAAAAAGGAACTTTGGTTACTATCTTCTAACAATTTCTAGCTCTACATATTGTAAATTTTTTTTTTTAACATCAGGATGTCAGGAAATTGTCACATTCACCATTTCAATCTCCAATTCTTTGCTCCAAATTGTTCATTGACATAAAGCGCGTTCACATTCTTCGATGCCATTCGTTCACTGTTCACAACGCAACGACATCATTAAATCTCATCTTATTGGCCAGAATATTTTCAACAATCAATCACTTGTCGCCATTTTGGACTAATTTGAATTCCCACCTATATATTTTTTATATTGCAACGCTTTCCTTTTGTTGGTGATTGTTTCTGGTATGAGTACTAACAATTTTCAGGCTGGCGCATTGTGTATCACGCTTTGACGGTCTTGACGATTGTCGTTTACAACAAACGTTTTTGTGTTTATTACAGAGTGATGTGATTTTTGAGCGTGCGGTTTTTATCGATTTGACGCGAAATTAACAAATAAATCTTCCTGGCGCACCTGATGCATGGTAGTTAACCTCATCTGAACGTAAACTTATCGTCCCGTCGTAACCAGAATGACGGTTGTGCAACTTGAAAAAATATATTTCTGTTCCTGCCACTAGCACTAGCAGACGTTGAGGAGTGACTTCAGTAACGTGAATGCGGTGAATGCAGTGCTGTAAACATTGCACTAGTTAATAAATCTGTGTACAATTTAGTTTTATTTTAAATAATGAGTTTACCGCGAGTTTCTAATTTCTCGGAATAAGTATTCTAAAAATGTCTTGATTAAGACCTTTTGCCTTCATTTTTTAGTGTTTTTTCGGTCGATTTATTATCGGTTTACTCTTGATAGAACGAGGTTAGAATTATAGCGGAGGGTTTCCAAGTGAATAGTGAAGAATTCTCCCCCCCTCCCCTCCCCCGGTAGCAACAATTAGGATTATTTTTTTTGATAAGAGCGTATTATACGCTCTAATTAATTCGAATTAGAGAAAAATTTTGATTAGAAAAAGGAGAGCAAACGAATGAAATTATTTTCATACGGAAGTGTTAGTATGGTTGCTGCGTGAAAAAAATTATGTGATCGACGGTCATTATGGCGGCACCCATGTTAAAGTGGAAGCGGATCACAAATCCTGCCGGGCCTCAACCAAGACCGCGTCATGGACATAGAGCGGTTGCTATTAAGGACCTGATGGTGGTTTTTGGCGGCGGTAATGAAGGAATTGTCGATGAGCTTCATGTCTACAATACAGGTAAATATTCTCAGATGTCGAGTTTTTAGCGCGCATCTTTAGAGCAATTCCCGCGATCCAATATGGCGGCTTGGGTTGACAAGGCTATCACCGGTTGTACCCGGCAAAAACAGCTCATAGTTTCTGCTCTTTAATCTTGTTTACATAGTCAGTAAATCATCTGACTTTCCTTTTATCCTAGGATTCTTTTTCTCTTATTTTCGAATTGTTTTGTAAGCATATTTGCAGTCCTGTATGCGGCTACCTGACATTTTGCATGTTTATTCGCACGGGAGCGGCCATTGCAGCAGTTTCTTCCCACTCTGCCGCCATGCAACGCGCGGCGTTCCCTCTTCGATGCATATAGCAAAGTAGCTTACAACCTTACAACTATGTACAACATATCTGAATTCTGCCAATGACCAAACCAACCAAACCACGCTGAATGGCTGAAAGCAGCAGTTCTTGTTCATTCTTGTTATCACTAATGTTAGCAGCGCTGGACGTGTTAATACTTGGATGCGTGACAGCTTAGGAATGATACTGTGTGTTGTTGTCATCCTTACTTTACTTTACTTTTCTTGGTCATGATGTTATGTGCAATGCTTTTGGAAGCCAGACACAAGAAAATAACAGTCTAAAGAGACGTAAAATCTTGCTTCAGAAATTGATTAAATATATTCAAGGATATACAGGCACATTATTATATCTATATAATATAATATATTATATTATATATTTACATGGCTTATGTTCCAGTCTCCGATTTCTAGATTTCTACTCTTCAAGCCTGTTACCGTATGGTTGTTTGACAGTGACTGTTCTGTCTGTTCACAGCTTGTAATTTTTATGCAGTCACTTTGTCTTATGATTAATGCACCAAGTAGATCCAAAAGATCGATAAAAAATGATTTTTAAATTAATTTTCAGGAGGCTTCATAACCTACAAATTAGGATTCATATCAATAGATTTATTTCGGAAAGATTTTTAAGATTTTAATAATTAATCTACTATTTTTACGTTTTTTTTCAGTCTTCTACTTTTTAATTAATCATTCGACTTTAGATGTGTGGAGATGAGTACATTTTTAGTTGCACTATAAATTACCAAGATAATATTGTAGAAATATATTATTATATTTCGTCAGAAATTATACACTTCTTCATGCTGTGAATAAAAAAATTATAAATTTAAACATTTAAAGTTAAAAAAAATATCTTTAAGGACATGTGATATTTTACCGTAAGAGCAATTTAGTTTTCCCAACTTTACGCTTGCAATAATAAATATTTTTTGCTAAAACTGGACCATTTAGCTTCGTCTGTACGAAACGGAATTAAGTGGCCTAGTTTTAGCAAAAAATATTTATTATTGCGAGTGTAAAGTTAGGGAAACTAAGTTTGTTTTTATGATAATTACCACATGCCCTTAATGTCGAATTTTTCAATTTTTTTTTAAGTTATCAAATCAGATCCTTTTATTTGTATTGTCTCCTTTGAATGAGTTAGACCAATTTTAAATTAATTTCTCTAAATGCTTAAAATTAACATTTCTTAATTTCGGAAGCTTCTATTTCGAAATGATTTAGTTTTAAATTTTGTAACCTTTATTTTGCACAATTTTCCTTGGATGTATTTGATCAGAATATCTCTTTGTCTGCGGTACATATTAGTATAAAAATAAAATAATTTTTTTTAGCAACAAATCAATGGTTCGTCCCATCAACGAAGGGAGATATTCCACCCGGTTGTGCAGCCTATGGATTCGTTGTGGATGGTACTCGAATCCTGGTCTTTGGTGGAATGGTAGAATATGGAAAGTATTCAAATGAGCTTTACGAACTTCAAGCAAGTAGATGGGAATGGAAAAGGTTGAAACCAAGACCTCCGAAAAACGAAAGTTGTCCATGTCCAAGACTTGGTCACAGCTTCACTCTTATTGGTAACAAAGTCTTCCTCTTTGGAGGGTTAGCAAATGACAGCGATGACCCGAAAAATAACATACCAAGATACTTGAACGACCTATACACATTGGAACTTCTCCCTAATGGCCTTACAGCCTGGGAAGTGCCTCATACACATGGTCACTCTCCACCACCCAGGGAATCACATACAGGCGTTGCGTACACTGATCAAAAGACTGGAAAGTCTTGTCTCGTTGTCTATGGAGGGATGAGTGGTTGCCGATTAGGAGATTTATGGTTTCTTGATGTCGATACAATGACCTGGAACAAACCAATAGTCCATGGACCTACTCCATTGCCTCGATCGTTGCACACCGCTACGCTAATTGGTCACCGCATGTACGTTTTCGGTGGATGGGTTCCTCTCGTCGTTGACGATGTTAAGGTCGCAACACACGAAAAAGAATGGAAGTGTACGAGTACACTCGCGTGTTTGAATTTAGGTAAGATATTTTTTGTACTATCCTAAATGTGCACCTTAAATAAGGGAAGACTAGGATGAAGTTGTAATTTTTTTTCACACTTTGACGTGTCTTTAACCTTGTTATTTTAATTTACAGAAACATTAACTTGGGAACAACTGACTGTGGATTCGCTCGAAGAGAATGTTCCTCGTGCTCGTGCAGGGCATTGTGCTGTAGGAGTTCATAGTAGACTCTACGTATGGTCCGGACGAGACGGTTATCGTAAAGCTTGGAACAATCAGGTAAACTCTCCTAACAGGCGATTTATATTTACAGATTTGATATTGATGCAAAAATCTGATTGCCTCTAATCATCTTTAATTTTTTGATTCTAGGTCTGTTGCAAAGATCTGTGGTACCTCGAAGTAAGCAAACCATCAGCCCCCTCTCGAGTGCAACTCGTCAGAGCTTCTACTCAATCTCTAGAAGTCAGTTGGGTCGCCACACCAGCAGCACAGCATTATATTTTACAAATACAAAAGTATGATATGCCACCTACCAGCAGTGCTTTTCCAGCTGCAATCCCAGCAACTACTCCAACAACCGTAAATGCTCCATCAGTTCCGGTGGCTCCAGCTCCACTTGCTACAATGGCACCTCTTCCAAGCGCACCTGCTGCTATTAAAACGAATCTGACACAGGCACCTATTCGAGTTCAAACTCCAGTTCAGTCCCCTGCTCAAAAGATAATTACATCTTCGGTCATCACAAAGCCCTCCAACATAATGACTCCCAGAGCTGCCACGAATGTTATTCGAATCCGTTCACCAATTGTGACCTCCATTGCAGCAACGACGGAACAAACGCCACCCGTGAATACTTCGAACACTGGACAAACTCCATCTGCTATGCTGCAAACTTTGGCTGCGGCAGCTGCGTCTTCTCCAAAAATAAGCATGAACAGCGTTCCGGTTTTGCAACAAGGTACAGCCAACGCTATTAGAATGAAGGGGATGCAACCTGGACAGCAAATTCGTTTCGCTGCTCCTGGTGCGACTGTTTTGCGCACCGCCTCTCCTCAACAAAGTAAACAAATCATCCTCCAAAAACCTGGTCAGAATATATCAGGTCAACCGCAGATTGTTCATCTTCTCAAAACTGGACAAGGGATGGTAACAATGCCGAAAGTTAGTTTAATTCCCGGAAAAACTGTTCAGACTACTGGGGCGAAACCCCTAAATCAAGGACCTACAATACTGAGACTCGTGAATCCGAATACCGTCGCTGGTTCAAAGATTTTAACGACAATGAAGACGTCTGGCATCGTGGCGATGAGTAAAGGACAGAATATTGCTGGAAAACAGACCATAATGATCACCAAACCAGGAGGTAATGGTGGACTCGTCGGAAGAACTAATCAAATCATAGTTGTCACGACGGGATCTGGATTGAGAGCTGTACAAGCTGTGACAACATCGCAAGCTGGTGCTGGAGGAACTCTTACGACTCCTGTTAACGTTTTGCCACTCTCTGCTGCAAATCACGTTACGAATCAGCAGGGTGTAAAAATGATCGTGGTTTCTTCGGGTGCTATGGGTGGAGGAACCACTGGCAAACCAATAACTATAACTGTACCAGGGCAAGGAGGAATTCCAAAGACGGTCACCATTGCTGCGAAGGGTTCGCAGCAAGCTATCTTCAATCCCAACAAGAGTCAAATTGTTACGGTTCCGCAGATGCAGAAGAATGCTGTAAGTGTCCTTCTGTTGTGTGCTTTGATTTTGAATCAGGTACCGTTATTATTCAAAGAACAGTTACTTTAGGGCGTTATTTATTTTAGGAGTCTGTCACCGTTGCTGGAAAACCTGTAACATTACAAATGTCTGGAGGAATTGGTTCGAAAACTGTCACTCTGGTTCCAACAAGCAGTTCCATTGTCACTACTTCTGGTTCTTCAGATTCCATTGATGCAAGCAAAATGCCATTTATTTCCTTACAGAAACAACCATCTGCTTCACTAGGTATTTCTTCCTAAACAAAATTAGACTCAGTCGAATATCTTAGATATTTAAAAAATTCATATTAATCAATTTAAGGGCATGCTCTTCGGCGACATTATGAAATTTTTTTTCGACGTCACCACGGCCAAATGCAATGATGAATCAATTTGAAACTTTGGAATATAGGAACGCAGACACTAAATTGCGTTTTAAAATTATTTTGAGTAATAATTTTGAAAAAAAATTTCGGAAAACTTTTCAAAAAATTGCATAATGTCGCCGAAGAACATGCCCTTAATCATCTTCAAATAATTTCAGCTACGACATCAGATGGACCAGCAACAACGGACGCAGCCTTAGCAGCTCTGGCAGCTGAAGCTGGTTTGATAGATCCAGTTCAGGAGCCATCGGGTGGAATATCCTTTATGGTTGCAACCCAGGAACCTGCAGATGAAAAGACTGAAGATGGTTGCAATGGAAATGAAGGAGCAGCTCTAGTTTCTCAACTAGGAGCCGGTGAATCCATGCAGGTTGACGGTGAAGGCAATTTTGTAATTCCACAAGTTGATGGCCCTGCAGATATATTTTTGTCCGAAGATGAAAACAAAGCCGCGGATTCTGAAGGAGAACCTATGGTAGAAAATTCAGAAGATCCTCCTGTAGAAGAAGAGTCTCAAGATATGGAACAGGAAGCGGGACCTGCTAGCTCTGATGAAACTTCCCAAATGGAAGAATCATCGACGAAAGAGACTGAGACTTCTTTATCCGAATCAGCAACTGTGAATATAGACTTAGATACTCCTGCCGACTCCAGCTTAGAACCAGAAAATGTAGCACAACAAGAAGCTAGTTTTAGCGAAGCAGCTGCTGAAGGAACAAGTGAACCCGAACCACCTAGTGAAAGTGACATGCAGGTTGATACTGATCCTCTTACTGCGGAAGAATCTACAAAGTCTGAAGCTTCTGTAAGTTCTGCTGCGCCAGAAATGGACTCTATTCCAGATCTTTCGGAAGCCTCGAGTTCAAAGGAAGATGAAGATAAAGAGAAATTGAGAGAGGAGTCTAAAGAAGATGACAAGGATGATCAAATGGAAGATGTCGATCTAGAATTAAAACTTCCGAAAGATGATTCTGAATTAGAAGACGAGATCCCTGTAGCAGAAACAAAAGAAGATAAAGGACCTGAAGAAAACAACGAACTAGAGAAAGAAGTAGTGAAAGCAAGTGAATCTCCAGCAGGCGTTAAACAAACTGAAGCTGTAAACGTTGAAAAGCAACCGGATGTGAGCGAACCAATGGTCACGGACTCGCCTTTACCCACACCTGAGGCAGTTGAAAATCTTAAAGAGTCCTCTAAAATTGTGTCCGAAGAGGAAAAACCTAAACAAGTGGTAGAACAAGTCAAAGAGCCAGAAGCTCTATTACCGACGATAAATAGGAAGGAAGAGGAACCAGTGGTTACACCCACAAAGGTGGATGCTGTAATTAAAATTGAACCGAAAGAAGTCGTACATATTAAGAAGGAAGCTATGAAAACAGAAAAGATAGAACCAGAGACAAATGATGACTCAGCTGCATTAACTACTTTGGCTACTGCAGCTCTGGGATCGACTGAACAACCTGTTAAAGTAAAACCAGAAGTGGTAAGAATCTATACAAATTCAATTATGTCAGCTTTTCCTACCTCATTTCCGAACACTGCATTATTTTTACATGATCATGAACGTTTAGAGTACTAAAATTCATTATCCAATTTTTTCAGAATGAAGAGAAGAAAAAGGAAGTACAGTGGTATGATGTTGCAATAGTTAAAGGCACAAGCTTCACAGTTCAACATTATTATTATCCATCCGATGAAACATTGGATATAACAACGGCGACAACGACAGACATTTTTAAAAATAAAGTTAAGATACCTTTAGAACCTGGTACCGCTTACAAATTTCGTGTCGCCGCAGTAAATGGCTGTGGTCGCAGTCCCTGGAGTGAGGTACGTACAATAAATTTGAATTGAACAAATTAAAAAGGGAATATTTTTGAAAACATCTTTATTTTGAACATTTTTTATTGTAGGTGTCTGCGTTTAAAACGTGTCTTCCTGGATTCCCTGGGGCTCCGAGTGCTATTAAAATCTCAAAGTCGGCTGAGGGTGCTCAACTTTCTTGGGAACCTCCACCTAGTAACTTGGGACCTATATTGGAGTACTCCGTCTACTTGGCAGTGCGAAGTGCTAGCGCTGCTGCTAACTCTGGAGAAGCAACGACTGTAACAACGACACCCACGCAGTTAGCTTTCATAAGAGTTTATTGTGGACCCACTAACGCTTGTTCAGTACCAAATAGTTCCCTCAGTGCGGCTCATGTTGATACTACGACTAAGCCAGCCATCATCTTTAGAATAGCTGCCAGAAACGACAAGGGTTACGGACCTGCGACCCAAGTCAGGTGGCTTCAAGGTAAGAATTTAGAAAATAAGTTCTAAGTTTTAATTCTTATTTATAATTCTTTAAGAATAATACAGATATCAAAATTGCGAGAGCTTTCCCTAATTTTATTTTTATTTGAAGAGACTATTTAAATCTAATTAAATTGAAAATTATATAAATATTGTTAACAATGTATCAGCAGTAGATTAATTTCTTATTTTTAAATGCTTATATCAAAGTTTTTCCAGATCCCACTACACAAGGGAAAAGTAATCCGCAACTAAAGAGGCCTGTAACGGAAAATCGACCGCCGGCAGGATCGCCGCTGAAGAAAGTGAAGCCAGAGATCATGGGTGACAACTTTTCGTGAGCTATTTTTGTCTCGTTGATTTAATTAAGACCACTTTTTGCAATGAAATTTTCGCTAATATCGTACCGAAAAATGACTGAATTGATATTCTCTTTAGTCCGGTACTAAACGAAATGAGGAAACGAGAGCACAGAAATGGTACTCGAGGCGTTAAAAGGTAGACATTCTCACATTGTGGTGCACTAACAATGCAATTTGATGCCACGAAAATAAATTTGCCTGATAAAGTCTTTATCACAAGATGGGCTAGTATATATTTTCGAGCATCACAGACTTTGAAGCAAATAATCTTCAGTATGGGAATCTTATATTATTCAGTTATTTTATCTCATATTTTTTCTTGCAGAAGCAGAGCACAAATACTTACATGTAAAACAAAGTCACTGCACTGTTAATAAATAAAAAAGTGTTATTCTGGTGCAGAAGTCCTAAAAAGTAAAATTACGTTTTAAAAAGAAAGAGTTTACATGTCAAACTGGATTTCATTGTGCTTCTCGTTGCTTATTATGGTCAAATATTTCAACTAAAATTATAATTTGTCTTTAAGTCAAGTAAATTCTTTCAAGTATAGATCGCTCTGAAATTATGTGTCATATTCTATTGTTCTTGAATCGAAATTTATATTACAACAAAAGTACTAGTACTGTTTAGAAATTTGAATTAAGACAACTTTCCATCAACTTATTTCTCGAGTGATTTATTATTAAGTTCAACTGAAACAATAGGAATATTGTATAAAAAGATTTTACAGTAATTTTATAACTCGATACTTGGTATTTGATTTTTCAAAAACGTTTATAGTTCGCTGTTATTTATACTGAGAGAGCCGTTTGTTCAGACTTGTTAATCTGTAACATAAACTCGGTTTGAAACGTCGTCCGTTTTTACATCTTGAAACTCTACTAACTTCAAAATGAGTGAAATACAGATGATATTCATAATTTTTATGGCTTGTACTCAGAATGACAATTGTAAAAAGAAACCTTGTAAAAGTCTTACCTTCTTTCCAAACAGCTTTTCAGTTTCAGTAAATGCGTACATAAAATTAGAATCGAAAATAGGATTCGAGTTTGAGTATTGAGTCTTCTCTACGCTGCGTTTAGAATAATATACACTAAATTAAATATTTGTGTACATTCTACATTCACAAGAAATTAAATTATTTCTGCGTCTTAACGCAGCGTAGAAATGAGTTTACTTAAAAAACTGACTTCTGTTTTCTTCTCCATTTTAAATAATTTATTCTCTTTTTTTTAATTAGGGAAAATATTATGAAATTACTTTTAACTTTTCGTTAAAGCTTCCTGTTTTCATAATATAAATAATAATATTACTTAGTATAAATGATTTCCTGTTTTACTGGTAAATATGTAACGTTAACTTGAAAAAATATTACATTAATGAAGATTTTATTGTGTAAGTAATTCTGTACTTGAAAAATCTAACATAAGTTTACTTTTTTTTTTTGCATAAATATTCTTCTTTTTATTAAAGCGTTAAAAGGATATTTCATATAAATCATTCATGATTGAGGAAGAAGGGAGTCGTTCTGTCAACAATTCCGATGGAAAAACTTGATTCGCAACACATCGTCATGTACGTGTGCAACATTTGGGATTGTACTAAACAGATGCCTTTACTTACAGTCACTAAGCACTGTTAGTAAGTGGCGCATAGATTAATTTATACATATAAATATATATTAGATTGTAAGTAAAAAGACCACTGGTTAGGGCAAAACTGGTTTTATGCAGCAGAAATCATTACGTGATAATAATATTTGTATGATGGTAATTATTATACAGGTCAGAGAATCAATATTTTGTGTAAATTACCCTTTGTTTCAATCCCCATCCTGTTATTTTGAAGATTTTCCTTATAAACAATGATAAATTTTGTTTTAGGGTTTAGGGATAGACAATAATCAAGGTTTAAAAACTATTAGCCTTTAATAAGAAGATTATTTGGATTCAAGACATTACATTTAGGAATGCAAATAGATCGGTATTATTACTACAATGGAATAATAAAACATTAAGCCAGGTCAATCGCACACAGAATTCAATATTTAGATTGTGATTTTATATAACTTTAGGTACATCAGATTAGAAGTTCCTTATTAATTTGCAAATATTGCAGTCAAATGCAAATTTGCTTTTTGTAATGCCACGGTCCTGATCCACTTGATACTTGAAACATACTTCCACTTAGCAAACATTGTGATTCAACACATTTGTTGCGACAAGACTGAAAAAAAATTAATTCAATGTTATTCAAGTTTTCTTCTTCTTGAAAAATAATTATAAAAAGGAAAATACAGTATAATTAATGAATTCGTAACTAATTTAATATCGAAAAACGAGTTTTCGTTGAATCTGAATATTATATATAATTATCTAAAAATTTCATAAGATACAAAGTAATTTATTTCGAATTTGTAAAATCTAATTAAAAAATGATTTCCGTTTTCTTACACGTATTTCGTTATCCTTTAGCGACACCGACCAAAGCTGGCCTCACTATTCTTTCGTGAAGTTTGTAGCCCACTTTGGAAACTACAACTACTGTTCCTGGTTTTTTGCCTTCGACTTCCTGTTTTAGAAAACATTTTAGTTTGATTTGGAATTTGCATTAATTATTCCAATTGAAAATGAGTTCAAAGAAATTTACCTGTTGAAATAAAGCTTCATGCTGATTTGGATCAAACTTCTCGTCGAGTGGATTCAAGGAAATAAGACCATGCTTCTTAAAAACCTGTTTAAAAATAAAGTTGCTAAATCAGTTACAAAGTTCAGCCACTTAGAATTTTTGTAAGCAAATGATTTGACTGGATTTGAATAAGTCTTTACAATACAAGCTAATTTTTAAAAGTACCTTATGTAATTGTGCTTCAGTCATGATTAAGCCTTCGTATAAACTCTTCAAATGTGGATTCTTCTCTGTTAACTGGTCTTTCGGTACACTTTCAGTCGCTTTACCGAGAATATCAGCAACATCTAGTAAGTCTTTGCAAAACCCTTGAATGCCAAAGAGCTTGGCATCATCAATTTGCTTCATCAGTCGTACTCTAAGGTTTTCGCTATCTGCGAGTGCTCTCTTATATTTGTCATTCAAGTTTGAATTTTGTTCCTTAAGTTCTCCTATTTCTTTATTCAAAAGCTGTATTTCTGATGTTAACTTCTTTTCATTTTCGGTAACTTCTTGACTAGGCGGTGGTGTTTCTCCAGATTTTTGCTCTTCTGTTCTTGTGCCTTGCTGATGTAGAGAGGATGAAAAAAAGGGTCTGGATGAACTGCAAATTAATTTTTTTTATCGTCAATGTAGGCATGTTAAAATTTTGGAGTTATAAATATTTAAATTAAGACTTTTCAAGGTAAAAACTTTTTAAATTTCGAAATGAAACTGTAAACAAGAATTTATTTAGAGTAACATTTATTTTTTTAGTTTTTAATGCGTAAGTAACCTCACGTGTTCTATAAAGCGAAGTGGTTCTGAAAAGAAATATTTTCTATAAGTTCATATATAAAATATTTACCTAAAGACAACGTTTTTGCTGATTTGATAGACATTATCAATTGTCAATCGACCAAATCTAATTGCCACCGGTAGAGCAGTGAATGCCATTTTTTCTTTACAATTTTCAATCCAAAAAACACATGTACTGTATTAAATGATGAAACCAAAGAAGAAACTAGAAAAGAGGTCACATGGGATTTTCATCAAAATTTTAATGATTAACAAAAACCAATGAAAAGACGCTCTTTCTTCCACTTTGTGGACAAAATAGGTTTTATAGGTTATGTTTAGTTCATGATTTCCCCACTCTTCGTAATAAATTATATTCATCCAATAGAAAATTTACCATTCTATTGGATTTATTCTCTCATTGGTTGAAATTAGATAGTCAAGGCCACCGATCGATTTACAGCATTTACAGAGTGGATCTTAACCTGTTTTGACGGTTTTGACACTTCCTGACACGATGGCACTTCCACAAGTACATAAAGTCATCCACTAAAATTGTCATCGAAGGCAGTAAATAACGTTTATTTTCAGTTATTAAATAGATTCGTATTTAGAAAACTCTCCGTGGATGTTGATTTAACTCCTGAAGAGTGAATTTTAAGAAATGCTGACCAAATTTGAGACGAAATCTGCTCGAGTCAAAGGACTCTCCTTTCATCCAAAACGCCCATGGGTTCTTGCCAGGTAAATAATTCTTTTTTACTATAATTGTTACTCTATTTTGTCTTTTAATTAATAATTAATTGTATTATTTGTTTATTTATTGCAAAATAACCTAATTAAATATTAATAGCTTGTTTCAAGTAACGAAATTACTCCATAAGTTGCATTTGGAGTAACACTTTTTGGAGTTGAATTATAATAAAAAATCTGTCACGTAACTCGTTAAACTCTAAATTTTTTAATTAACTATACTTTAATTCGATAAATACCAAAGAAGTTTAAGTGTTGTAAATGCAAACATTTACATCAACTTTCATATTTTGTTTTCCCAGTTTAAAGTAAAATAACAAAGAAAATAAGATTTTCGTGCATTTGAACGTTTAGAACTTAAAACATGTTGAATTTTTAAGAAAGAAACTTCATATCTTCTTTCATTGATGTAATAAAACAAACATAATTTTGTTTTAGCTTACACAATGGCGTCATCCAACTATGGGACTACCGAATGTGCACCCTCCTAGATAAATTTGACGAACACGATGGACCGGTTCGTGGAATTTGTTTCCACAACCAGCAACCTCTCTTCGTATCTGGAGGCGACGACTACAAGATAAAAGTTTGGAACTACAAACAACGGAGATGTATTTTTACTCTCCTAGGTCATCTTGACTACATCCGAACAACAGTTTTTCACCACGAATACCCATGGATTCTCAGTGCCTCAGACGATCAGACAATCCGAATTTGGAATTGGCAAAGTCGAACTTGCATCTGTGTTCTAACCGGACACAATCATTACGTCATGCAAGCTCAATTCCACCCCTCAGAGGATATCATCGTCTCAGCTTCTCTCGATCAAACAGTTCGCGTCTGGGATATATCCGGACTACGAAAAAAGAACGTTGCACCTGGACCTGGAGGTCTCGAAGATCACTTAAAAAATCCTGGAGCAACTGATCTGTTTGGTCAAGCAGACGCTCTCGTTAAACATGTTTTGGAAGGACACGATCGTGGAGTCAATTGGGCCAGTTTTCACCCAACTTTACCCTTGATAGTTTCTGGAGCAGACGATCGCCAGATAAAAATATGGAGAATGAACGACTTGAAAGCTTGGGAGGTGGACGTTTGTCGAGGACATTACAACAATGTTTCTTGCGTTTTATTCCATCCTAGACAGGATATTATTTTATCCAACTCTGAGGATAAGAGTATCAGAGTTTGGGACATGACGAAACGGACTTGTTTGCACACTTTCAGACGAGAACATGAGAGATTCTGGGTTTTGGCTGCTCATCCTACTTTGAATTTATTTGCTGCTGGTCACGACTCAGGAATGATTATTTTTAAACTAGAAAGAGAACGTCCAGCGTATGCAGTTTGCGGAAACATTCTCTTCTATGTCAAGGAACGCTTTTTACGAAAATTGGATTTTACAACGTCGAAGGATGTTTCTATTATGCAAATTCGAGGAGGCGGAAAAACTCCTCCGTATAGTATGTCTTATAACCAGGCCGAAAATGCGGTGCTGATTTGCACGAGGCCTCCTTCTAATATTGAAAGCAGCACTTATGATCTTTATACGATTCCACGGGATGGTGATTCGAGTTCGGATGCGGATACTAAAAGGGCGTCTGGAATCACTGCCATCTGGGTTGCTAGGAATCGATTTGCTGTTTTAGACAGAGCATATACTGTAAGTATAATTAATTCTTGCTCCACACTCTCTAGTTAAATGATTAAAAACTAATTGAAGTGTAAAATTTAATTATTATTTCTCTTGCAGCTAGCCATCAAGAATCTGAAGAACGAGGTGACCAAAAAAGTCCAAATTCCAAACTGTGATGAGATCTTCTACGCCGGAACCGGAATGCTACTTTTACGAGACGCTGATCAAGTAATCCTTTTTGACGTTCAACAAAAGAGAACACTTGCAGAAGTGAAAATTTCTAAGTGCAGATATGTGGTTTGGTCTGCCGATATGTCATATGTTGCTCTCCTCGCAAAACATTCAGTTAACATCTGCAATCGTCGTCTCGAGTCTCTCTGTTCTATACACGAAAATACAAGAGTGAAATCAGGTTCGTGGGATGAATCTGGTGTGTTTATTTACACTACGAGTAATCATATCAAGTATGCGATAAACAACGGAGATCACGGAATTATACGTACTTTGGATTTGCCAATCTACGTCACAAAAGTAAAGGGAAATCAAGTGTACTGTCTTGATCGGGAATGTCGCCCACGAATTTTGAGGATAGACCCGACAGAGTATAAATTCAAGCTAGCATTGATCAATAGAAAATACGAAGAAGTATTGCATATGGTCCGTACAGCGAATCTCGTTGGTCAATCGATCATTGCTTATCTTCAGCAGAAAGGATATCCAGAAGTTGCTTTACATTTCGTTAAGGACGAAAAGACGAGGTTTGGTCTCGCTTTGGAATGTGGCAATATAGAGGTTGCACTCGAAGCTGCAAGGTCGCTTGATCAAAAAGCTTGTTGGGAAAGTTTGGCTAATGCAGCTCTTCTTCAGGGAAATCACCAAGTAGTGGAGATGTGCTACCAGAGAACGAAGAACTTCGAGAAACTTGCTTTCCTTTATCTTATCACTGGCAACCTAGATAAGCTGAGGAAAATGACGAAAATTGCCGAAATACGAAAGGATGTTTCTGGACAGTATCAGGGAAGTCTTCTCCTGGGAGATATTTACGAGCGAGCCAAGATTCTGAAGGTAATAATAATGAACTGATAGTTTCTTGGCAGGAGGCTATGTTTTTTAATACCTTTTCGACTAAACTGTAATTTCTTTTTCAGAATTCTGGTCAATCATCTCTCGCATACGTCACAGAAAAAATCCACGGCATCGCGAACGAAGAGGACGATGTGCAGTACGAATCGATGAAAGAAGAACTCACCGACCTTGAAGAAGGGGCGATTTACCTCTGCCCTCCAGTTCCTGTCCAACAAGCAGAAAATAACTGGCCTTTATTAACCGTTTCTAAAGGATTCTTTGAAGGTGCGATGATGTCTCGAGGTAAGAGTCAAGTCTCCGCAGCGCTGGCGCCAGCCGAAGAAGACGAAAACGTTGTAGAGGGTTGGGGAAACGACGACGAACTTGGCATAGATGAAGAGGATGCCGAAGATGTTAAAAGCGCCAACGAAGGTGAAGAGTCTGCAGGTTGGGAAGTTGAAGATGTGGATCTTCCTCCCGAACTTGAAGTTGTGAACGCATCGACAGATGAAGGCTATTATGCTCCACCAACCAAAGGAGTTCCTCCAACTCAACACTGGGTCAATAATTCCAAACTCCCAGTTGATCACGTCCTTGCCGGTTCTTTCAAAAGTGCTTCTACTTTATTGTATGAACAAGTGGGAGTTGTGAACTTCGAACCCTATAAATCGCTTTTTATGAGCACTTTTGCTCGATCTCGTACCTCCTATTCTTTGCTTCCTAGCATGCCTTCACTCTACAACCATCCCTTGAGAAACTGGAAAGAAGCTACGCTTAAGACAGGGTTACCAGCTGTTGGTTTGAGACTCACGGATTTGGTCCAGAGACTTCAAGCCTGCTACCAATTAACCACGAGTGGTAAATTTGTTGAAGCGACAGAAAAACTTCAAGGGATTCTTTTAAGTGTCCCCTTTTTGGTTGTGGATACGAGGCAAGATATCGCTGAAGCTCAGCAACTGATTCAGATTTGCAGGGAGTATATTCTGGGTTTGAAGATGGAAACTGAGAGGAAGAATTTGCCGAAGGCTAGTATAGCAGAGCAGAAGCGAGTTTGCGAGATGGCTGCGTATTTTACTCATTGTAATCTTCAACCTATCCATCAAATTTTGACTCTTCGGACTGCTGTGAATATGTTCTTCAAGCTGAAGAATTACAAGACGGCTGCGTCTTTTGCAAGAAGGCTTCTGGAATTGGGACCGAGAGCGGAAGTCGCTCAACAAGTCAGGAAAATATTGCAGGTAGGTTTTGTTATAAATGAAGCCTGATTAGGAAATTCTGAAATTGAAATTTTGTAATATCTTTAACATTTTTTTTGTATTTATTGTTTAGGCCTGTGATAAGAATCCAGTTGACGAGCACCAATTGGCGTATGACGAGCACAATCCGTTTACGCTCTGCGCTGGAACTTATACGCCAATTTACAGAGGAAGTTCAGAAACGAAATGTCCTCTATGTGGAGCAACTTATCAACCCCATTTCAATGATATGCTCTGCAAAGTGTGTGACGTTTCTCAAATTGGTAAACAATGCACTGGACTGAAGATAAGTGCACTGCAATTCCGATAAGTAGATGAAATAATTCCGTTACTTATCCATAATGTAATTTGTTAAGCGATTTATATTTTTATTACATAGTACCTAGCCTTGCATTTAATCAATAATTTCAATTTGTACAGCCTGCAACAAGTTTGTATGTAGAGATACAAATCAAATTTAATCTTATCTCCTATCATCTTGCAAACTCTTGAATGCAGTATTACACATGCAGCAAGATTTTTAAGTTTTATCAACACATTACTAGGTGCAGTTTTTATTTCGAAAATTATTTATTAAGCGATGTTATAGCAGAATTCTGGATACGATTTGTAATGAATTTTCTTTTATAATAATGAAGAAGATAAATAAAAGAAATATTTAAAAAGTAGAAAATATTTTGTCTTTATTTTAGAATAAATCTAAAGTCGAATAAATAATTAAATATTACTCATCAGCATCTTTCGAAAATTTTGTACAAATCGGGCAACGAAGCTAGCTCAAGAATTGTAGAGTCATGAGCAAAATGCTTTGGAGGTAGTAAACTTTCTTTGATAGCGTTGTATAAAATATGTTCAGTTACGTGTTTCCAGTCGAAGGTTTCTGAACCAGAGTCGAGTTGGCTATAAAATTTGGCTGTTTCTCGACAAATTCCTTGAAAACATGGCTGTTCTGCAGACCAGTCGACTTCGGTTGCCAACCGGAGGATGTATAAAGGAATTCCAGCTTCAGGAGGATAATATTTATCTGAAAAGCAAAAAAGTAGTTTATTTATTGCAAAAAAAAGTACTAAATTTGTCATTTGTTAATTTACTAATTTTTTAATGAAGTTACAGGAAACAAATTTTCATACCTAACAATATAGGTAATGTTTTTAGATTTCCTTTCTTGTCGATGACCATAGAAAAATATTCTCGCAGCATATCTGCTTTTTCTGAAAGCAATTCTTGCACTCTAGCAGCCAAATCCTCTTTTTTTCCATCTTCTTCTGTCCATGCTGCATCTTTGGTCTCAAGACCTAACATTGCAAGGTCGTATAAAGGCAAAGGTTCCTGAAAACATGACAGTACATTTTTATTATATTATTATATTCATAATAAATTATAAAAATAAACTTACTGAAAACTTTATGATGCCATAATTTGCAAAGTCATACAACATGATTTCGTAAAAAAGCTCTTCCCTAAAAATAAAACAGAAAATAAATCGCTTATTAATTAATTATTAACCGTTTTTTGCTATTATTTTGAAACTATTAAAACTAGATTTCACTTACGCAAGCACCTGTGTGTTGCAAATGTATAAATTAACTCCACTTTGGACGAGAGCAAATCCTTCATCGATGCATCCGACAAATGTCAAACTTGATAAAATTTCTCTGAGACCTGCATGATAATTATCTTCCACTTCTTTTCTTAACATCAAAACGCTTTTTAATTTCACTTCTCTTCTAAAATCATTTACAGAATAAGACTTAAATTCTGTGATTTGTGTTCCCTTTGGCGAACTTTCATTCAAATCTTCTTTATTATTCGTAATTTTCTTTTCTTCAAGTTTATTATATTCATCATTATTAGTATCTGCATTTTTATTCGTTTTCGGACTAAGATCTTCATTTTCACCACTTCCCCATTGTTTATAAATTCTCTTAAGTGCTTTGTCTGCTGTCATACTACTTTCAGCAGGTTCAAGTTCCATATCGAGAGGTCCATTACTTTTTTCTTTTTCTTTTTCAGAATCATCTGAATCTGATATCATAAAACATGTTTCATTATCTTCTTCCATGGCAGAGTTATCTGTAAGCTTCGATTTTTCTAAAGAAGAACATGTGACATTTTTCTCTTCCACCATTAGTTGAATCTTCTGCAACTTATCTTCAGTTGAATTTTCCTCAGTTTGATTTTTTGTACAACTGTTGTCAATTTCTTTAACTTTATTATCTTCAGCTTTACAATCGTTAGATTTATTTTTTTCAACTTTCTCATCCAAATCCGTTTTTCTTTCATTTAAAGAAGGTTGAATAGTAAAGTTAAATTTATCCAGTTTCTGATCCGAAGAACTTGTTCTTACCATTTCATGAGCATACAGTTTCTTTGTTTTATCTCTCTGTGTTCTATCATATTCAGGTAAAACTTCTTTCAAAACTTCTTTTGTGATATCCACGTTTGGCAATTTTGACTGCATATAAAATGTCCTAGAAGCATTCACACCTGAGAGTTTTTCATCCAAAGCAATCTTCACTTTCTCAATTATAGAATCTTCATGAAGGAACCGAACTTCATGTTTCGTTGGATGTACATTAACGTCCACGTTCGCTGGGTCGATCTCGAGTGATAAATAACACCATGGATATGTTTTCTTCGGCAAATGTACGGAGTAAAGGTCCTCTATCATTTTCTTTATCACTGAAAAATCAAAAATACTTCTTGAAAAGGGTCTAGTTTTATTTTAATCATTGTTTTAGTAAAATAAATTAACTGGTAATTTGTAATTTTCCAATTTTACTTACTCGAAGAATCAACAAGTCTGTGATTGATGAACAGAAGAAGTGTCAGTCTTTTATTAGAGAAATTTGGATTAGTTATGAGTGCGTGTAATTTAAAATTGTGTTTTTCATCCTTAAGATCGACTTCTAGAAGTTCACGTGCTACTGGATTGCCGTACAAAACTCGAATATTGTTTACTTTTGTAGAGGAATAAGGCGTTCGCACCTGTATTTTCAATTCAAGATTTTATCGTTAACTTTAATAAAATAAACCGAATTTAATTATTCAAGAAGAGTACATAAAATATAATATCTCTTACGTGTGTTGTAGTTTCTCCTTGCTTTTTTAAACTGAAACCAACAGAAGGATTATGCACAGCATATCTGGTAATGACTTCTGCGATTTTGGAAAATTCCTCAGAGATACTGGACAAAGCTTTTTTTCTTGTTGGAATATTGTAGAAGAGATTCTCAACAGTAATGGTTGTACCTTGGTTTCCAGCACACGAAGTTGGTGGTGCTTTTAACTTGCCATCGGTGTAAGAAGCTCTGTTAAAAAATTTAATTAATAAAGTGGTAGAAAATAAGAAACACTCAAATAAATAAAAAGGACAATTTTTCTCACTTGTAAGCGCATTTTTCATCTATTGTTTTTGTTATTATAGTTAATTGGGCTACATAACTAATACTGGCTAAAGCTTCACCTCGGAAGCCAAAAGTGGCAATGGACTGTAAATCTTCGAATTTTTCTAATTTGCTTGTTGTGAATCTCTCGCAAACAATTTCCATGTCATCTTTCCTGATTCCGGTTCCATTGTCTTGTATCTATTTTGAAATATTTTATTTTATTTAAAAATAATATTTTTCATTAAAATTGGAAATTATTTAAAATAATACATAAAATAGATACCTGTAATAATTTTAATCCTCCTTCTTTGACAACAATTTGTATATTACTAGCCTTTGCATCTAGGCTGAAAATAAATAAAGCATTAGGTTTTTGGTTTAATTTGAAAAATAAATAAAAATCAATTTAAAAAAATACTACTGAAGTGCTAAAAATTCTACCTGTTTTCTATCAATTCTTTCAAAGCATTTGCAGGTCTTTGAATAACTTCGCCAGCTGCAATTCTATTTACTACAGCTTCATCGAGCTTTTTTATTTTAGAAGGTGCTATCATTTTTTTAGATAGTTTTGTAAATATATACAATTTAAACCTTGATTTTCTGATACACCGAATTAATAAACAAAACTGGTGTGTGAGAATACCATCAGCTGATTATTGAAAATATAACCTATAACATTTCATATCTAATATAAATTATAAGTAATTTTCAATCCCATTTACTTAAAACTTCAAAGAAGAGTGAAAATTTATTATTTATATGATAAAGTTATTAAAGAACCTTTAAAACAATGAACTCAATAGGCTCTACACATTTGTTTTGAACCTTTTGAACTTTTGAACATTTTGACAATACATATTTTGACAGTTTTAAAAGCTTAAGGTGTATTCACACTTTTACTCATTTGTCCAGTTTGGCATTTTTTTGATCAATGAGAATACTTCGTTAACAATATTTCTGATAGAACTGATTTCTGATTGAGTTACAGAATAGGCATAATTTCCCATGTGATCAAATACTTCGAGCATATACTACCTGGAGTCAGCCTTGCGGGCTGCCGAAGCGTAACAGACTTTAGAAAG
>CAJFCP010000133.1:781921-946059 GCA_904066005.1 Synergus itoensis | reverse complement strand
CTTTCTAAAGTCTGTTACGCTTCGGCAGCCCGCAAGGCTGACTCCAGCAGTGGGATTCCGAGCTCAAAATCCGAACGGATCTCTCTTTTTAACACCGTAGGATAGAAAGAGAGGTCCTTTCGGATTCGTGTGCTCGGAATCCCACTGCAGGTAGTATACATATGCTCGAAGATCAAATATGTATGTTGTGTATGTGTATGACGTTTTCAACAATCGATTCAATCATATGACTGCTCTGGGCGTATTGAGTGTTTCAACGTGCTCGTGCTGTATGCCCAGGAAACGTGATTAATAAGTACTTTTACAGCTTATTTCTCGTGTGAAAAAAGAAAAACTACATATCTCTCCTAAAATGAAAGTCTGTGGACCTAAATACGCCCTTTGTGGCCTCGTAATTTCAGCATGGGGTGTTATTCAACTCGTAAGTAATTTTCGTTCAAGCACCTGACCCTTCATTTTATGCTCATTTATTAATAAATACTTGGAATTATGCGTATATTATTCCAATATAGTTTAACAAACTCCAAGGTTCATATAAGCAAGATCTTTTTTCTGAACTATTTTTAATTTAATATTTATGAACAATCATATTGTGATAATAATCAAACAGGTATCTCATTTTATGTCTATCCAATAATGTACTATCCATAAAATATATTAAAATGTACGTTAAAGAACCCTTATGTAGTTTATTCAAATTTAAATTCAAAGAGTAAACTAATCATCTTCCAAAATATCTTCAATTCAAATATTTAATATAGACTTCGAATTAGCAGTTCTGAATTTCTTGTTTGTTTTAGGGGCTAATGGGAATATTCTTCTACTGTAGAAGTGTTGCATTAGTGGAAGATCTTCCCCTGGAAGGAGAAACTTTCTCGACGCCAAACGATTTTTATACAGCAGCCGATAAAGGTTTCCAGCAAAATGCAATTAATTGCTGGATCGCAGCAATTCTCTACATCATCACGTTTGGATTCTCCGGTTATCAGTTTTATCTAAACTCACGTTCATCGCTTAGTGTATAATTATAAACTCAAGAATCAATTCCAGAGTCAACTTAATTTAATTCAATAAATCCAATTAATTCAGGTTGTGTTTCGAACACAATCACGTGAAGCTAAAATTGTACATCTAAAAATCCATGGAAGGAATCTTATTTTTATCAGTCAATATCTAGAGTCCAATTTTTTAGAGTTTTTTTTTGGAGTCCAACAGCTTCAGTTTATGAATCGAGTTTATAATTGTTTTTTTTTTTTTTTTTTACCAAAATGTGTAATAATTTAGAGTACAATAGAACTTTTAACATGGTTAGTTTTCTGTGTTAATTAGTGTTTTTTGAAAAATAAGTATTATCATGTTGTAAATGATCGAAAAGAATTTTTTGAAATGTATACTAGATATTAATAGATTTCAATGTATGGTTGTTAGGGAAGTAAAACAATTCAGAATTCGGTTAAAGTAGCATTCTTGCTACTATGTTAGTTGATATACATATATCGAGAAAATGCTTGTAAAAAGATTAATGTTTATGAAATGTGTGAATGAATACAAAAAAATGTCTGACTGATTGGTGTACGAAAAATAAATATTGTTCTTTTATCTTTTGGGTTTTATTTAATTTTATTTAAAGTCCTGGCAACATATTCACTGATGGAAAAAAGAGATTACAGTGTTTTATTAAAAAATGACGGACTTGCAATAACAGAATAGTAATTTTTGAGTTTTAACCATTTTCATTGCTTTTAAAAAATTCCCTAATTAAATATAAAAAAAGTCGTATATTTCTATCGATTTTGTAAAAGTGGATCTAGAAGAATGAACACTATAACTATACGATTGGTCTCATTGGTACTTACCACGAAGGAATGTACACTCGAACCCCTCGAATTTCACCATCGCAAATTTCACAATCCCTCGAATTTCACCGCATTCCTCCCTCGAATTTCACCGACAGGTTTCTCAGTTGTTTCTCAGTATGCACGTGATACCACTGCGCATGCCATGGCGCTCCGCATCTGATTGGTTGCTATTGGCAATTGATATGACGCATGCGCAATTAATGTGACTATAGAGAAAAAGGAATTTGGTGAAATTCGAGGGGGTCTCCGGTTTGGATTTCGTGAAATTCGAGGGGTTCGAGTGTACTTACTACAGAAATATTTTTTATTTTTCATTTCTAGGGTGGAACAACCCCCCTTGATGCCCCACCAGGCTACTTTTTCGACGGCCCTGAGAGTGCTCACTGACTTTCCGTTAGAAAAATTCTTCCATTGGCTGAAATTTGAATCGCGCGCCAAATTTTAACCAATGGCAGTATTTCTCTAGTGAAAAGCCAATGTGTGCTACCATTGGTCAAAATTTGGCGCGCGATTCAAATTTCAGCCAATAGCAGAATTTTTTGAACGGAAAGT
The DNA here is from genome assembly GCA_904066005.1 of Synergus itoensis. Taxonomy (NCBI): domain Eukaryota; kingdom Metazoa; phylum Arthropoda; class Insecta; order Hymenoptera; family Cynipidae; genus Synergus; species Synergus itoensis. The sequence goes on along the minus strand of CAJFCP010000133.1, from coordinate 943,648 downwards.
CAGTGAGCACTCTCAGGGCCGTCGAAAAAGTAGCCAGGGGGGGCATCAAGGGGGATTGTTCCCCCCTCGAAATGAAAAATAAAAAATATTTCTGTAGTAAGTACATGGTAAGTACCAATGAGACTGCAGACTGCAGTTACATGGTTACATGCAGTCAAACTTTCTCCTTATATTTTTGTTTAAGTTATTCGAATGTGATTAAATAAAATATAAACAAAAGCTAATTTGACGAAACAATTCAAATGAATCCATTAAAATTTGCGTTTTAAACTATGATTACATCGAATTAAAATTTTATATAATCAAAATAAGATAACATTCTAATTATAACACTTCAGGTTACTGACATAAAGAAGTGAATCTAGTCTGCAAAAGTATATTATTGAAACAATTTAAATTTGATTGTAATATGGAGAATGAAACGAGCAAGACAATTGTTGTCACAGGATTTGGCCCTTTCGATTTACATACTGTAAATGCAAGTTGGGAAACAGTAAAAGAATTGGAAAAAAAGTCTGATGATTTAAAACAATTATATGACGTTAATCTTATCACGGAAAAAATACCTGTTGCTTATGATTATGTCTCGAAAAGAATTCCACAACTCTGGGAGAAACATAAACCAATGGTAAAGTTCGCAAAAAATCTACGATTTTAATCAGTTCGTTAATTTTTAATGTTTAATCAGTTCTTTAGTTTTTAGTCTTAAAAATTTTTAGCTAAACAGTTATACATAATATTTTCAGATGGTTTTGCATTTAGGAGTATCTGCAGTTGCAAAATGTTTAACAGTAGAATCAAAAGCACGTAGTAAGGGATATTGCCGACTAGATGTAAACGATCAAAAGTGCCTTGAAGACGACGATATCCCAAAAAAAGATTTGAAAACTGCCATTGATGTTGATTCCGTTTGTTCTTATGTAAATATTAATTCAACTAAAAATGGCTGTGAGGCTTCTGTTTCTGAATGTGCAGGACTCTATTTATGTGAATACATATATTATCAATCTCTAAATATTGATCCAGAACGAACATTATTTGTTCACGTACCGGACTTAAACGTATATTCAAGTGCACAAACTGCGGAAGGAGTTTACGATATTATCTGCCATATAATCGAGACTCACTTGTCTTCTCTATGAATTACTGTACTTAAACTTTTATTTTTTAACAATATCAAGTTGATTGTTCACCCTTTATAAGACAACAAGTAATAAAATGGTAATTATCAAAATGCTACTTTATGAAATAATCACCCTTTAATAAACTGTACATTATAAAACTAAGTTTTTTATTTGAAAGTTAGAATTTAGAATTTTAAATTATCATCAAAATTACAAAAATTTTTACATTTGTACAAAAATACCTTCACCCACTCATTCATTCCCTCCGTGCTGGAATTTCGTCCGAACAGGCGTAATATTATTTTTCAATTCTCGTGAATGTGGTTTCCTTAACATTTCAGCTACGTGCCCCATCTGAATGGTACAGTCTGGATGCAAATTAGGCGGCAAAAGTGTGCACTCTCTTTCGAAAATCAAAGCTAAACCTTCCAACAATTCCACGAAACCCATGGACAAAGCTGCACGTCGCAACCTATTAAGTTCCTGATAAAAAAATCGACGTGTTTAGTTAAATTTGTTTACATTTATAAAATTTAGTCCCAAATTTTTTTAAATTAGTTACCTTGTAGAAGTTTTGCGTTTTCTCAGGTAACTTTCTAGCGTGTCGAAGTATTTTCTGAATGTCGGATTGCAATCCGACATGTCGTATCCAGGACGGAGCATTCAGGGCATAACTTCTCTTTTCCGGTGGCTTGACAGGGAAAGTTGACTCAGCACTTTTGTTCGGGGAGTCAATTGGGCCCAGGTTACTTAAATTTCCCAACCAAGGAATTACGTTTGCTCCTGGTTCTAATACTGTCAACATTAAATTCGATTTTTTCTTCGAGTCAGATCCGGAGTATATGAATCCATACCAATCTGAGTTTAATGCACAGAGAGCTGTCATGCCCTCCACCTATAAAATGAAAAATAAGTTAAAGTGGTTACAAATGACTATTTTTAATCAAAATTAATAATTTTACAAATACCTTCAAAGCGCCATGAAGTAAAACACAGAACGATGGAATCTTTCCATCATCTCCTTGGTCTTCGTTGTCAGATTCGTCCTCAAGCGAAATTCCTTGCATGCTTGCCGTTTTCTCAGTCAATAGAGGCAAAACCATATGTCGGGAAATTGCACTAGGATTTCCAATATCAGAAACGTTCAAAAAGCCACAAATCTCTATAGTTTTCGCTATAGTTAAACCAATAATTTCCTCGAAATCTGTTTTTTTAGAGTAGGGCTGAAATTGATTAGAATGTAAAATTAGAGAGCTATAAAATTAGATACTATAAAAAGATGTTAGGAGATGTTGAAATTCATTTTGAGACTTACTATTGGTGGTGGAGAGAGTAGAATTCGCGATCCTAAATTTCCACATTTTAAATACCCTTGAAATGAAACATACGTCGTTTCTGCTAGTTTCTTAAAACAATTATTAACTGTCGTTTTCGTTAATTGTCCTTCTGGTACCAAGACCGTGCTGTCGCCTCCTGCTAATTCGATCAGTCGTTGGTAAAGTGAGAGACCCATACTTAAGCCAGAATCTGGAAAAACAAAAAATACAATATGAAGATTGAAAAAAGATCAACTATATATTCTTTATTCGAATTCTAAAGTATTCATTTAAAACTAATTACCTTGAGGGCCGGCAATGCATACCACAGTTAGTTTTCCAGGAAAAGGAAAAGGCAAAGGAAACGGATTTGATTCCCTGGATATATTTAAAGAGTTCAAAGAATCTCCTAAAGACATTGGTCCAACGCCAGGGCTGCCGTCAGTAATTAAAATCACTTGACAAGCTGTAGAATTTCCCCATTCTGACATGATAATATTATTAACTCCATGCAGGGCTGTTTCGATACACGTTTTATCACATTCTTCAATATTTGGAAGCACAGATCGAATTTGATCATAATCACGAGTGAAAGGGATCAATACTTCGTATAAAGATGAAAAAACCACCTGTAAATTCAAGATAAATTGAATAGAATATTTATAAACTCATTTATTGAATTCTGTGCAAAACAATATTACTGCTTTTTTATAAAGGGAGTATGTATAAATAAAATGAATAGATAATATAATTACCAAGGACACAAATTCGAGTTTTGAATTTGCTTGTAAGTAGTTTAATAAAACATTAATTCCCTGTACTGCCAGGTGATGCCTCGTTAATTGTTCACTTGGTAAATTGTCAGGATTTGTACCAGGAACTAAGCGTCTCATTGAAAGAGAAACGTCCAATGCTATCATTGTAGGCATTGTGACTTTGTTTTTCTTACACTTCTTATATTTTTAAATAAAAATTGTTATATATTCCAATTATTACTGAATGACTTTTCCAGCACGGCTGAATCAACATTAACAATTTCTCTCAGTTTTTAGGTTAGGATACGGGCATCTATGAACGCATCATCAGGATCAATCAGTCAGCTGTCAGCAGCATTAGCAAGCCAACACATTAACACAAACGCAATGCAGTAGTCTAGAGCGCCAATTTTGGGAATACTGACGAGAAGAAAGTAAGTACAAGAGAAAAAAAATTAAATACCCAAAATTTCATATTAAATAATAATTTCCAAATACATAATTGTAACTCCCATAATTTCCATCCTACAATTAAATTTTCTTAACAATGAAAAGTGAGTGAACTAATTTTTATTTAAATATTCACAATATCTTTGAAATTTAGCGTTAAACTTGGAAATATAAGTTTGACAAAGAACATTATGTCACGTGTTTTTATTTCTTAAATACTACATAACGATTACTGTTTGGAGAAATTAAATAGGAGTTCATAACAGTTGTTAAAACTATTACATTAAATAAGTTCTTTTTCGTTTTTCGCTTAGACGAAGTTTATCTTCAAAAGTAATATTATACTGCATCAAATATACAAGGATCCATCTGCTGGTCCTAGGTACCTCATGGAGATGAGCAGTACATCAATTAAAGTCCAAACTCCCAATCCTCCGAAACTAAATAACTTCCCAATTCCTTCTTGCCAATGCCCTAAGTAAAACCTGGTTTTTGAAGCAAAAGAAATAAATAAGTTAAATACAAACAAAGTAAGTAAAGTAAGGAATTACCTGTCAGCTCCAAAACCACCGAGGGTTACACTTAAGATAAGAGCAGTGGACCATCGATATCCACCTGTCCAATTGCATGGTAGATTTTTTAAAAAATTTCTCCTGCCCAGACATATTACGTCACTATTAACTGTACAGTTTGTCCTGTAAAGCAAACTTTTTTGTTAGTATGTAATTAAAAATCTCAAGAGTAAACGAATAGAAGAGTTTATCTCAAATTAATGAATAAATTTAATGATTTACGAACCGATAATATTGCTGTGGTGAAGCAACGGAACTACATGAATTTTTTTGATGACACTGATGTTCCCAGTGTTCTGTCTGATAGCAATATCGACAAATGAACGCTTTTTCAAAGGATGGTTCACCCTAAAAAAGTAAAATCAACAATTAAATGAATTGTCAAAAGAGTGGAAAAAGATATTATTTTTATAAATGAATATTTACACTTACTATGCAATCAACCTGATCTAATATAGTACAGTTGACTTTGTAAGAAGCACCATAAACACAATTTGGATTCAAATTGCATTTTATACATTCTCCACCTAATTCTGAACATAATGTCCCTGTCGGACACAAACTCACAGATTCTTCCTAAAATAAGATAGAAAACCATAATAATTTAACAAAGACCCACATGTCCGATATTCAAAATACCTAAGTGTCAAATGACAAAATGACTATTGACCTTTTTATTATTATATGCAGGTGTAGAATTTGTATTTGCGTCTCGTAAAGCATAACTTGCTATACTTTCTGCAACAATAAGAATTAGTTATTTTATAGATACATTATTTTGTTATCAGTTTGAACGTTTGTCATAAATAATGTATAATATAATTACCATAGCCCATATGTGCTTCTTTCACAGACGTTGATAAAATTGCTAGAATTATGTAAACTACATTTTTGGAATTAATTCTGATGACGCGCATGCCGAATTCAAACTAAATTAATTAATATATCTTAGCTTAATTGTAAATTGATTTAAAGAAGATAAAAGCAAAAATAAGAAGTCTTTTGTTTACATCGTATGACTATGTTGTTTCATGGTTGTTTTTGACATTTCTCTAAAAATCAGTTGATTTTGAGGTTATGTTTCGAAATGAGGCTGTTTCTACTTTCTGCCGTTGAGGTCGCTGTCGATCCAAATTTTTTTCACCCGCGAATTTTGAATTTTTAAAATGTGAAAATTTTTCGTTTCCAATAGTTAGGGTTGCAAATTTATTGCAATTGTATTTCTTTTTCCCCATTTTTGGATATTTTATCTTGATTTTTTTGCTTTGAGCATTGAAGGATTTTCCGTTTCAGATGGCGATGTTTGTTTTCTTGGGGCTTTCTGATTAAGTTTTTTGAAATAAGTTTTTTTTCAATATAAAGTTTGCATGTAAATTTATTTAAATTTATTAATATTATAAATTTTTATCATGCCATGCATATGCAAGTATAAAATTATAATTTATAAGTATGATATATATAGATAATTAGTTTCCACTCTAATTTAAATAAAATACTTCGCTTTATGCGTTGTTTTATTCTTTATTATCATTCTGCAACGAAGTAGTAAACGAATTGCTGCTTATAATCAAAAGGTCAATCTAACTGAAGCCTAATATCTCTTCTAATTAATTTTCCACGCTATTTCAACATCAACAAAAACATTGTTTTTTTTCCTTAAAAACATTTACAGTATACCCAAGATAAAAATTTGTAGTGCGTTTAATTGATTTACGCTGCGTGTTTTTAATAAAACAGAAAACTTCAATGTCTGTTAATTTCATAGTACAGAAAAATATATAAAAATATGATCAAACAAGATTCAGCTGTGGGATTCATCAACTTGACGTTTTAGTGTCTGCTTTATTTGTACAAATGTACGTTTTTTGACATTGTGCAAACTATGATAAAAAATTTTTATAACAGGTCATAAAAAATTGTCACATCTTTGTTATAGATTATCTTATCGTTAGTCCACAAATTTCTTATAAACAATTTCAACTATAAATAGAAGTCATAAAGTCTGTTGACTTCGCTGAAAGCACAACTCTCTCTTTTTTAAAGAAATGGCGTCGATTAAGATGATTTTCACTTTCCTATTTATTACATTTTTGGCTATAAATGTGAAATCAGCATCATTAAGTTTTTCTAAACGTGCGGTTGAATCACATGACTGGAATGTTGGAAAAAAAGGACCCTCAGACAAATTGGTAGGTCAAAAATATATAACTATTCCCACCCGGCAGCCGGAACTTCGACAATTCAACGAGACTATCCCAACTAAAAACGGACAAACAATTAACCAAATTGTTGTTGATGACCAATACATCGATGGGAATGGAGGCTATGCAAAAATAGTGGATGGTGGCATTGGAAAAAAGTATGTAACTCTGTCGATTACGGGCCCAAAGGACCACGGAATTATGTTCGTCATATCATTGTATGGTCATTAGAAAGATAATGATTTGCTTTGTAACTATGTAACATTTATATGAGACAAATTCAAGCATGGATTTTTGTTAGTGTGCAATTTATATTTCAACCAAGTTATGTAATAAAACTGTAAAACTGACAATAACAATATTGACTTATGTACACGTATAGTTGAATTGTATGGAAATAAAAACCAATTCACACAAAGAGATTAATGTTATTTTATCATTTTTATAATTAATTTTATAATAAAGTAAATAAGCGAAAAGTAAATATGTATGATGGAAATTAATTCTAATATATTAAAGTTCCTATATTCTGAAGTTCGTGACAGAGTTTACAAATTCTGTAGGAATTTTTCAAGAAATAAATAATTTTATGAGAATTGCCTTTATCTAGCTGGATATCTCGAAAGCCTTGACGACCGCATTTAATTTAATGTCACAGAGGTGTTCGCTAAACTTGTTTTTCAAATTTTATTTATTTTTAAAATCTGTCACTTTAATGGTTTTTTTTTCCTATAAAAATAAAATTATCATTTGTTGAAATATTTTTATACTTTTCAAATGCAATAATTTACATTATAAAATTTTTTGTTTAAAGAAAATTGATGTATGTAAAATTTGATTTTTTTTAATGGAAATTACATGTATGTCAGACTTTATGAGGAAATAATAACAAATATCATAATAAAGATAATTTATGCTGTTTTCCTCTAAATTATATTTTAACAAACAATTTTACAATGACTTGTATAAAAGCTTCTCACGTTCATGTGGTATTTACATTCTCTTCGATGAAAATATTGACATTAATGAGAAGCGAAAAACATAATTTCGTATTTTATTGTGAATCGTAAGCAATGTTTAATTATAATATCAATATTATGCAAGTAAAAATTCTTTACGTAAAGTCCAGGTTTCCTTAACATGTTTTTTTTTTAAAAAGAAATTATTAATTCAAAAGTAAAGAATAAATATTTGTAACTTTTTGAATTGTTTAGAATGTCCTAAAAACGAAACCCATTAAACTCTCTTGATATGTTATTTTAAAAAATGTATTTGAAATTGCAAATTTTATATTGTTTAATCATCTACACAAATATAAGAATGTGATGATCTGTTTTTGGTAACACGCAACAGTTTCGACTATTCGAAGACCGCATTGACCTTAAAATTATTTAAAACAAAAATGTATATAGTAAATATTTAAATAAATTTGAAAAAATCCAAATAAACGAAATATTTTACCTTTTTAATTCGTTGATAACTGGTCTACTTTTACATTATTAAGAAAGTAAGTCTCTAGAATAAAAGGTGTGCTTTTTTCTTGACTGGGACCTAAATTCTTTTCTTATTATTAAATAAAACGATATATTATTTACAACAGTTCATTGCTCTATTTTATTATTATTGGATTCTTTCAGTTCCACTTTTCGTGCTTGGTTTTCATTCGTTATTTGAGTATATCTATACGTACATACATTAATTGCATGATGACCTATTCAAATAATACATTTTCAGTTATTGGTTTAATTAACTGTTAAGTTAATTAAGGCTTAATATATATATATATATTAAGATACAGATAAAGTATAATGAATTAAAGTTTGAAAATAAGAATAGGGAGAAATGGAAATTAATTTACTTCAATATGCACTTTCTTTTGCATATACATAATACGCGTTGTTATAACAAAGTTTTCGTTTAAAAGCTAAAATTGTGTAATGTACAAGTAACATCCTGGACGATAATCAAGTGCATAACAATTGATGGTGCTTGCGCACACGAAGCTCGTTTGATAAAATACATTCTCTTCATCTATCTACAAATTTTTACGTTTATCATTTTTTTTCACTTTACAATTTCGCATTGGCTTAAATTTTCCTATAACAATAATTCAATGTATTCTGTACAAATCCTACTATTTTATGACGTTTGTACATTAGTTAAATATATAGTTTTTCACGCTTCTGAACTGGCCTTCATATTTCAAGTAGTGAAAGGGAGAGTTGATTTAAAAACGAAAGTATAAGACTTAAATTGATCATCGATACATTACTAAAAATATATAAAAACACTTAACATTTAACAATAATATGCTTTGCATATTCACATATATGTACATATATATGAGTGAGTTTATTATCTATTGAAAACTTTAGAAAGAAATACTCAAATTAGTATTGCTCGATATTATTTAAATTTTAAAAATTTGTACGTAATAAACTCGATAAAAAAAATATAACTAATACTTAAAGGACGGTTAGAAGTCTTATAATTTACATATAGGCCTAGTCAAATTCGTTCATGATACGACAATGCTCTAATGCAATAAGAGAACAGAAATCCCTCCAATGGATACAAATTGAAGATTTGTAAACGAATTCTCTAAATGCGCTTTGCTCAATTCCTGATTGTGCCTTTATTTAAAAGCACATTGATAGTGAATTTAAATTTTTAACAAAACGATCTGTTAATGAAAATGATCTTATGAGGTTTGGTCATTCAAATCTTTCAAATGATTAAACATTGACATACGAGTAGAATTTTTTTCATATTTCTCCAGTAGATTTTTGTGTGAGAAAGGATGAGATTTTATTTCTGCAGTGCTATTTTCATTTGTGTAGTGAACCTAAGTGCAAATAAATTTGATTTTTCAGTATAATAACTCGTGAATATGATATCAAACACGTTAAAGACTATGTGGTGACTCAATATGATTCTGTAAATGATGTGCACGAGGGCTTTCCGTAGAATAATTTCGTCCCTTGATCATTATTTTCTGTAAGTGATCTTATAATTTTACATTCCCCTTATAAGAAGTTCCCACTTTACAAACTTATTTTACAATCTGGTAAACATTTTTGTTTAATCACACTAATCTGTAATTTAAACAAATAATGAAACCAAGGAAAATTGTTATAAAAGTAACAAGATTTTCGGAACTCGTTCGAATTCCATTTGAGCTTCCTGGTATCTGATTTATAGCAGGTGACAGTCCAGTTTTGCGACCCGACGTTGAATTCGTCTCACTTCTCCATTTCATTGTGTATTGGGGTGCAGTTCTTCCCAGTGCTTGTAATCTATAAAAAACAAAAAAAAAAAAAAATTTAATCACCACCAGGAATTGTACAACATATCTCGTGGAAAATCCTCTTGAAAAATACCTCTGCGGTAAACAAAAATCGTCAGTCCAGTTTTAGAATTCTGATTTGTAATTGTCTAAATAAATGTGTAGATCTATATTGGCGTAGTGAGAGCAGATTTATTTGTTAAAATCCTATAAATGATTATTTACGGTAGAGCAATTTCGTGCCAGGGATAATTTAGAAGGGACTTGAGTTTACAATCTCATTGGTATACAGAGTCGCATTTGTAATTGTATAGCGCTATACAACTTCGCGAGCAAACCGCGGTTGTGAAACTGTCGTAAAACTGTCGTTAGTTGGGCTTCAGGGCAAGAAATTAAGGCGAAGTGAAGCTTAATCGTATATTGCTATTGCAAAGAAACTCACTTAACTATCGCGTTGTTTACGTCGTCAGGAAGGGTAAAATTTCTGCGTCCATCCCTCGAGCAAAAAGTGTAGAGCCTTGGTCCTTCGGGATTCCCCATTTTCTTATACTCGTGTATCGTCAGGTTCCATGCTGTGCACGGCCCTAGAAGCAAGATAAATTATTCGATTCAGTGCCTGCGTGCAAACTTGGTTGCACCAGACAGATGCTTCAAAGAGTTTCATTACTTTCTAGCTCTTCCTTTTACTTTTTTCTTTAGCTTAGCTATTTATGGATATCATTTTTTAATTACGTTTTAAGCTCTCCTTCAACTCAGCAGTCTTTCATTCGTTTCAAAATTAAAGATAACATTTATAAATGAATCAGAATAAAAAAATATTAAGTTTTTGAAAATTAGTATTAATCCCCTGACTCTGCTTCACAAGTGTTTTGCTTTGTTATGGATTATGCATTTAGAAGAAATTGTCTATCTATGCAATCAGAAACTTACGACTCTGTGTTGATTCAATTTCAATGGTTAGTAGACGGTTAGTAGGTGAAACCAAAGTCAATGTACACCTTTGTTGGTAGTATTGATTAAGTTTGAAATCTACGTTGATAGAATCGCCAACATGAACTTCTCCCTCTGGTTTCGCGGTTTCGTGATCCCTGCAAAAGACATCTTCGGCGAACTTGTAAGCGGCACTGAAAGTAAGTCCGGTTGTCGAAAATCGGGACCAGTTTATGGAAACTGGCGTTGAACTGCGGATACCAACTGGTAACCAACCCTGCGAAGATAAATGAGCAAAAATTATTTATTCCAAAGATTATAAATTTCGAAATTCCTGATTTTTCACTGTTTACTGATTATTCTACTCACTTGGTAATCTCCACACAGGCAATGTACAACATGTCCAGTATCAGAAACAAGCAGTAAATGGTCGATTTGATCCATCGTTTTATTTATGTTTGGTTTAATTGTACATCGACATCCGCTATCTCCACATTCAGTTGAACACGGATGATCCCGAACTTCCTTCTCTGTGCTTTCAACCTTTAAATAAATTACATCATTATAAATTGCCTGGAAATAATGTTTAATAATGATTTTGCAAAATCTCACAGTTATAATAACGGATTGATTGGCAGCTGGAACAAAGAGCTGTCGACATTTTACAGGTCTATCTTTTACAAATAATCTGTGTGGTTCTGGGTGAACAACGAAGCCCTGTGTTGGAGATGTTAGTCCATAATATTCTACATCACATATACTCTCTGGCTGTCGAGTCCCTCCTTCACGTTCTGAAAATTGGATATACATACATGTATTAAATATAAATAATAATATTGGATATGTATGTAAAATTGAATCTATCGGAACCAAATTTTTCAGAGCTTTTTCCTTAAACTCTTTTGAAACCTTCTGAAATTCCTTAAAATCCCGGACAAGGCCGGGTAAATTTCTACTCGTACTTGTTGTTCTTCAAATTGTTCTTCTTTACAGTTGAACATACTAATTATTTAAAAAATTAGACTAACAATTCGGAATCTCATTTTCCTCTGTCTCTTCAATTGTAGATACGTGTTTATTGTATTGGAAAGAATAGAATTTTTCCTAACATTTTGTTTTCTCTTGCTATTTTGCCGAAATCGCTGAGCTAGCGGAAACAATAGGAAGAGAAGCTTTAGTGGTGCGTAGCAAGTATTGACATGTTAAAAGTGCTATATCCCAAGTATAAGACCGTGTCTTCGTCTGCTTTATCTCACGCTTCGTCTCAGATCGCCACAGACGAGTTTCTTTGTTTCATTTCCTTTTACACTTTTTTCTAATCCTCATTGTCAGTTCATTCTTCACTAAAAGTTGTTTTATTTTATTTCTTAAGATACAAAGAGAACACGATTTTCAATTATTTTGAGACAGGTTCAGTAAATTCATTTATTTACTTCATATACAGAAATGGAGGAAATTCATACCCGTAACTCATTTCATCAGACTGAAATAATTCAAAAATTAAATAACGTTTCGGCGTTTTTAATTAATAATCATTTCAACAGAAATTAACATGAGAATTTTATAATTGGATCTCGAATTGAATTCTCTCTAGAGTACACATTCAAAAATACGAAAGTAACAAATATCTAGTAGCAGGATGTAAGCTGTAATTGCAAGTTCGTTAGGGTTTCCAATCTGTGAATAAAATTATGTTGACTCTGCAAAATGTACGTGTGTGAAAATATCTACAGACTCTATCATATGAATTGTAATCACACATGATCATCTAACTAACGCCTCTCTGACCTAATTTTGACTACATGAAAAATGACCTTTCTTCCTGCTTTTTTTGTTCATCATTCGGTTTGATTGAAATTTGAAGCATTGTCCCCGAACAAGCATTTGTTTCGCTCATATATTCATTTTTTGGCTTTTTTTTATTGTTATTTTATAGATGAAAATGCTGTTAATTAACAACTACATTGAAAGTCGTGAATGTGATTTCAATTTTCAATAACAATAGTCAATTGCAGTGTTTTCATCCATTTTCAGGTATTCGCATTTTCTTTGGGAATTGCTGCAAAAGAAAATGCTCGAATTCCCTGAGAGAATGTCTATCTGATGAATTAATACGTAGATGTATGGATAATTTGTGTCCAGCTAAGAGCCAAGCATTGTCTACTTCAGGGTTAGTAGATTGTACATTGCACATCTCTATGCAGTCAATTACGGCTTACACTTTGACAACGATATGTCGATGCTTCTCGGCCTTAATTAGTTATAGGCAATTGGTAGTATACCGTTAAATAGAGAGCTTAGGTGGAAACATAGGATTACCAGTCACTGTGAAATTACAACAGATAATCGAAAACAAGATTCACTTTATGGCTGGTTCAAATTAGCTAGAGGACTAACGATATTGCGTCAACGCCAAGTTTATGAGAAAAATTTTACGCGTCGCAAGCGAGGGCAATATACGGTGGCTTTTCTCAGAATATGACCCTGTTTTATTATCATCTACATATGTGTATATCATTGCAATGTGTGTGCCCGATTTCTAAAGAAAAATATCAATGGAATCTTATGTTTACCATCGTGAAAATAAAATGAAACATCCATGTATTCTTCATCATTGGGACTATCTGCTGCTCGTTTTAAAATTACAGTCATTTCTCTACCAGTCGATGAGAACCTTTCCGTCTCGATGTAACTGTAACAGAAAAAGAGATTATTGTTTAATTTTATACACAGTTACTCAACTATAACTTAACTTACTTGAAAAAAATGTATTCTTTGATCCTATCTTAAAAAAGTGTTATAACGAAATGTTTCGATAAAATCTCGGATACATTGTTGTTGTAAACCTGATTGGCTTTTGAATGACTTTAAAATTGTAACAAAAAAAAAAAATAAATAAAAATAATCGCGCGTTTAGCGCGCGTGTTGTTTTACTAGTGTAATTAAATTTAAGAGCACTTAAACGGTCATCAAAAAACAGGTGAACTCACAATTTTGACATGGTATTCATTTCCTGCATGGGATTTTTCAATAGGGATTGTATATTTTATTATAAAAACAAACAATAAACTATTTTTCAAATTTTAATTCTTGATTAATTAATATGCTTTTGAACTGAGTACTGAGCTTGGATAGTGAGAATAGTTTTAGAAGAGAATAGAGTTTAATTTTGCAAGCGATGGCTTTATTTCAGGAACAAATGAATTGTTCCACATTTGTGTGCGAATACGTATTGATTCAAATTTTCATGTTCTTGTCTCTGCTATACTTTCATATTTTGTGTAGATAAATGAGCTATTCCCTGTGAGCTCTACAATTTAGTTATTTAGTTGACAAGAACAATAGACTGTACCACATCAAAGTTCAAACGCTCGTTTGGCTTTGTTACATTCAACTGGATTATAAACGTTAAACTTGGCTAGATTCAAACTAGATTCAGAATGTACATGTTACCATGAATGTGACATGCAAATTTTATTCTAAACTTTTGGGCTTGATTGAGTTGTCGAACAAAGCATTATTATTTTCTTCTTTGTTTAAATTTAATTAAATTATCGAAAGGGACATTCATCTTGTTCAATATTTGCAAATAACTACGGATCTTTAGTTTCGCTTTTTTATTATTTTTTGCGTGAAAACTTCGAGCGTGCTAGTATGGTTTTACTACTAAGAGCTCACTGGCGCCATTAGTGAAAAACTGTTAAGTTGCATAAGTAGAAAAGGCACAGTGTGCTCAGACACGTTTTTTTAATTTGCAAAATTATATTCTAATTATCCAGATTTTTATTTTATATATTAATTCGATGTCTGACTCTTACAGACCTTTTCTACTGTGTCTGAGGAAAGTCTATTTAAATTAGATGGCTGACAACAACGTGGTTTTACTACTAACAATGAGGGCTCACTGGCGACATTAGTGAAAAACTGTTTAGTTGCATAAGTAGAAAAGACACGATGTGTTCAGACACGTTTTTTAATGTGCAAAATTATATTCTAATTATCCGGATTTTTATTTTATATATTAATTCGATGTCTGACTCTTACAGACCTTTTCTACTGTGTCTGGGGAAAGTCTATTTAAATTAGATGGCTCACAACAACGTGGTTTTACTACTAACAATGAGGGATCACTGGCGACATTAGTGAAAAACTGTTCAGTTGCATAAGTAGAAAAGACACGACGTGTTCAGACATGTTTTTTAATGTGCAAAATTATATTCTAATTATCCGGATTTTTATTTTATATATTAACTCGATGTCTGACGCTTACAGACATTTTCTACTGTGTCTGGAGAAAGCCTATTTAAATTAGATGGCTGACAACAACATGGTTTTACTACTAAGGGCTCACTGATGCCATTAATGAAAAACTGTTAAGTTGCATAAGTAGAAAAATCAGGATGTGTTCAGACACCTTTTTAATTTGCAAAATTATATTATAATTATCCAGATTTTTATTTTATATATTAATTCGACGTCTGACTCTTACAGACCTTTTCTACTGTGTCTGGAGAAAGTTTATTTAAATTAGATGGCTGAAAACAACGTGGTTTTACTACTAACAATGAGGGCTCACTGGTGCCATTAGTGAAAAACTGTTAAGTTGCATAAGTAGAAAAATCTGGATGTGTTCAGACACCTTTTTAATTTGCAAAATTATATTCTAATTATCCAGATTTTTATTTTATATATTAATTCGATGTCTGACTCTTACAGACCTTTTCTACTGTGTCTGGAGAAAGTCTATTTAAATTAGATGGCTGACAACAACATGGTTTCGGGGGCGGCGCAGACAGTATGTATGCCATGGATAAATCCATACATGGAAATTTTCATGTATGGAAATTCCATACATGAAAAACTGTCTGGAAAGATAATGATTTTTGTTTCAAAGTATTAAACGAATTTATATCTAGAAATGTTGTACGAAGGAAATCATTTTCTTTCAAATAAAGAAAAAGCAAAGAAAAAATTTCGGTCTACCCCCCCCCCCCATCGTAAATCCATACATTGAAAAAATGGGCTGCGCCGGCCCTGCCATCAGATAGGTACTAATTTATTTTTTTCTTCTCTGCAGTTTAACAGATTCGGAATGTGTAACCTCTATATAATGCTAATGTAGATGTATCTGCTACAATAGCGAATTTTTTCCAACTTTTTTTTCCTCGTACAAGGGAATGCACGAAATGGAGCTGGAGAAATCCGATTTTATGCTGTTCAGGCTGCCCAGGCAGAAAATGGTGTAAAACTATTTCCGTTGCCAATGGGAGGAATAGAGGCACTGGCAGTTCTTTGATAATAGAAATGCCATATATAGAACGGATTTTCCAGAAGTTGTCTTCCGGCAGCAGCGAAAAAAATCGAATATTTTTCTAGTTTCTGCTTCATTTTTTTGACGAATCGTACTTTATTTAAATTAATTTCTCTTATAGTGTCGTGTTTGCCTTCTCATCCCGTAGATCGTCTTTCTGCCTGTTTTCTTGAGAATATAAACTCGCTACAGTGCTAAAGCACTTTGAATCTCAATTCACGATAGGAGCGCATTTTGTGCTGGCTAGACGGTAATCTGTTTAAAATTTAGCTGCGTATACACGACAGCTCGTAATTCCTTTTTGCGGGGAGAGAGCTTAAGATTTCAGCGGTGCATCACTTTTAGAGTAAGAAAGAATCGTCGTTTTACTACTACGATTCTGACACGAGTTCTAGAAAGAAATCCAAATCAATCATTTCACTAATTGTATTAACTTGGTTGATTTTGATTTTGATGTTCTATTAATTTTCCTGAAAATTAACTGTGTCCTCAAATATGCCAAATGCAAGCAATAATGTTGCGTTTGCCGATTGATTGTTTCATTTCAACAGAGTTGGTACTAGACCATTTGTACTCGTGTATAGGCGTAGCCAATGTCGTTTCTACATGTGCAATGCGTGCATGCTGTAATCAGAGAGATGCAACGGTCGTTAACGGGTGCAACTATCGTGACCAATTTAGTGTAAGTACATACAAGGTGTTTAGACCGAAATTTATTTTGGAACCTACTCCTTAAATCTAAATTAGAAAGAAGTTGCTAACGAAACAGTGCATTTAGGAAAAAGTTTGTTTGACTCAAACAAACGTATCATTGATATTGGGCCAAAAAAAATATCTAAATAAATAAATAAATTTTTTTTAGAGCTAGCACCCGGCCCTCTGCGCCTGTCTTTTAATTAACTATGAATTAATAGAAATGCTTACCGACGTAATTGGTAGACTTGGTACTATTTTATTAGTAACTTTTTATTGCTAGAATTTTATACCCAGAATAAATTTTCGAGTTTTTTTCAAAAGAATATAAGACTGAAAGAAAGAAATATACGAGTCTAATTTGGTAATTATGCTCTAATTGTGATGAACCTAATGAGACGAAATTTACTGAGCCACCTTGTACACGTAATGAAGGGCTTAACTTAGTGCTTCCCTCTTGTTTCTGACGATTAACGTATCACAGATAGGGAATTGCTTTGGGATTTCAAATCGATGAAACTTGAGTTCGATAGAGCACACGTCTAACAAAGGGGTGTATCCTGAAAGGCGGACATATGCTCTCACAAAGCTACGTATAAATTTCTGCCTAGTTGAATGATGCTATTAATCACGAGAAGTAATTAACCGAGCGTCTCGTCATCCTTATCCTTGCACATCGAGTATATTCGCTATCGAGATTTGAAACGTAGACATAAAACTAATTTTCGTGATTATAATTTACAAAAAATTTCTTCAATGTTTTAAAATTTTAATATGGACGAGACACAATAGTTGAATAAATAATGCTCATGAAAGTGCATAACTGCAACAAAAATGACGCATTTTGAAATAAAATGATAATTAAGAGAGTAACAAATTTACTTCCAGTCATGTGACCTGTGCGAGTTTTATATGTAGTATAAAAGCAGTGTACTGGAAGCAATTAAATTCTCTAAAAAGGTCGTAACTGTAACGGATATTTTCAATCTGTGTACTGCAGATTGACATTGTTTATATAACTGAATAACGGGTTACAAAATAAGATATTTACGTTCTAAAATAGCGATAGTTGTACCTCGATAAATTATAAAAATTTCTTGAGAAAAATAATGAGATATCATTTTTAGATTAAAGCTTTTGTTCAATTGAGTTTTCAAGATTATTATTAGTGCTAATAAAAGAAGAATAAAAAATCTTTTAAACATTCACCCCCAAGATTTTGTTCTTTTTTTTTTAACTTAAAATAGTAAATGCTTTTCCTCTTATTAAACGGGAACAATACCAATTTGTAATAACAGAATGGTACAAAGTAGATGTAGTTTCCGTGTCATTACAGAAATACGATTCTACAGTATAATTACGTACACTAAACCATTTATTACAGTGCATCCAATACGCATTTTGCTTTCAATTTCTATAATAGAAATGTTGAAAGGGGAATTTGTAATTCCTAAAACAATAACCGAAACATGTATGAACATTGAACGCACAGAGAATTTAACTATTGCCTAACATTTCCAATTCAATCTAATTTAATTAAATGTTCTATGTGAGTATTTTATAACTTCAGCTTGTAAAGTAAAATGAGCTTCTCTAGCAAGAAGAAATTACTGAAATCAACAATATCTTAAGGTAAAAAGAGACGAATTATTGCTTAATATTTAAAAGCTCTTTTATGAAGTGCAGAAGAACTAAAAAGATGATCAAAATTTAATAAACTGAAGCTCAGGAACTCTTTAGTATGACTTTGAGGGAGAAATTTAGTATTTAAGTTAGTGATAAATGAATGAGTCACGTCTTCTTTTGATGGCTCAGCGAGTCCACTTAAATGAGAATCACTGATTCACATAGTTATGACTAAAGCGTTGAAGCTGCGAATAAAAGCTTTAAAGCTAGCCTGCGCTTTCATAAAGCACAAGGAGATGAAAATGGCAAATACGTGGAAGAGAGACTGACTGCTTTAGGTCGAGGAGTCACGAATGCCAGCATGCCTTATCTTCGCGCTCTGCACTTTACATATAACATTTGTTGAACCTCTCGGTGAAGCACCGACTGACTCAGTTTTTTCAAAAAAAAGAAAAATAAAAAAAATTTCGCTCTATAAAGTACCCAAAGAATGTCTTTTTTCGAACCAAGAGATATGTAGCAGAAGGCTTTTTTTAGGTCAGTGTAATAAAATCGTATAGCGGCATGTTTGCAATTTTATAGAAGCTTTTTCTCTGATAAGACAAACATTTTCGAATATTCTTTCATTAAAATTACATAAATATAATTAATTTATGTGCAAGAGCCTATTATAGTCTGGTTGTATAAGTAGTGAAAGACTGTATATAGGTCAACACTGGTAATATTCAACCGAAATGAACGAATCAACTTTGAAAGCAGCTTTACATGTTAAAAAGCGCTGAATAAGGCTTTTTGAAGGCTTTTGGAAATTCGTTTGAAGAGACTTTTGACGAGTTAGTTGAAAAAGACTTTGAAAGCAATTTTTTCTACTTTTAAGATAGCAGTGGGTGAAAGTGTTAAAATAATAGGGGCTAACCTTGCCTTTCCTTTCTTTGCGGTAATTAAATTCACAAAGTATCGCCAGAAACTTTGCACATACACTTAACCATTGTAAGAAAGTTCTTCACTGTTCCTGGTAAGAAGGAAGTTAAGCCGCTTCTTGCAGGTACTTACTGCCATTATGCGTTTGTCACAACATTTTATTAAAAGTCTCACAGAGTTCGGATAAGGATGTAGGACGTTTAACTATAAAGTCCAAGTAGGCATAAATATTCCGCGAAGTCTTTGCTCTCTTATAGGACTAAGTTCCATTAAAACCCATCTGGGAGAAAACCAAAGTCTCATTTAGATTCGTAAGGAGATTTTGGCCTCAGCTCAACGAAACTTCCCCCGTGCTTAAGATTCTCGACCTTCCGGAAGTGCATTTAAAACTCGCGTGAGAAAAATAATAGTCGGGCAGATAGGACCTAAAAGTAGCATGGCCAAAATTAAAGAAAATCGGTGGAAACTTTTCTCGATATTGAAATATTTGATATTGAAATGTTTCAAGTACCTATTTGTGGTATTGTCAGTCTTTTTTCTGGTCAGAGTGGAAGTTGATTTGAATGTGTGGAGGGATGCAAATTACTCTGTCGCTTTTAGAAACATAAATCAAAGCAAAAGTTGCAACCGGGGAGCTTGAATTTTATGATGTAATATTTGTGTGTTGAAGACTCTACGGAATGAAAATCTCTCTGAGGCAAGATGAAATTCAGAATTCGCAGGGTTTTCTACATTCACTTCGCAGAGAAGGAATATCGTGTTGCAGAGAGCAAGAGATAAAAGGAAAATAAATTCCTAAGCTGAGAGCATGCTTCCCCTGAGTCGTTTTGCGAGAATTTTCCATTTTCCGAAATGGTCATCTTTCCTGTCGGTAAGATAAAGGAGAACACATTTCCATCATGAAGCAGAGTAATAATTAAAAATATTTTTCACCTTATTGAAATTCCATATTAAATTCTTTAAAATTTTGTTGTAATCCCTGGAAATTCTTGGAAAATCCTTAGAATAATTTGAAATTGGTGTTTACTTAACGATAAAATTAAAAAAAAAGATTCCTTTTTGCTCCTCTTTGGCTGGGGGATTACAAAAAGTATGTAGTTTGAAATTTAAAACAATTATTTATTTGTTTGGATCCTCAGGATGTCAAACATGTAAGGCATTGAATTCCAGCGCATTTGTTCCTAATTTTTAAAAAGGCAGTGTCAAGTTTCCTCTATAGTTCAGATACCATACACTTAAGAAAAGCTCCTTTAATTCTCAAATTTCTTGACATCAAATCATTCTCTGAAAATCGTTACTTACTAAGAAGTGAATCTTCTTAGAATGGATGTTTTTCGACTTTTTTTATAGGAGAAATAAAGAGAAATGAGCTGATAGTATTTGAAAAGTAAAGGAAAGGATCACAGGGCGTAAAGTACGTCAGAAGAGTCGTCTTACACGGCCCTTCCTCATCCAGAATAGAATCGTAGGACGGAAAACGGGAATCCGGGATGGATGTACTCAATTGTCGATGGCAGGTGTGCGGACGAAGGAAGACCGTGTTTTTAAAGGTAATAGAGGGAAGAGAAAGGAAGCACAGAGTTTGAAAGAGAGTAAGAGATGTTGGAACTGGTACGAGAAGGTTGATGCCATCTTAATGGATAGCCTAGCTTAACCTCAGCACCAGACACCCTTCTCTGCTTCCTCAGTTCTATTCATCTGCAGGTTGAATTTAATTTAATGAAACGAAATACTTCCAAATGTGTACTTGCTGCAACTCGTAATCCCTTCCCCGTTCTCAGCTCAGCGTGAAATAGCAACTCCGCTGAGTTGATAATATTTTTTTTTATAAAAACTTCTCATTGCGGTAGCCCAAAATAATGAGAGTGATATGAATACAATTGTGGAGTTGCATTTACACGCAATTTTCGCAGCAGGTCTTTTTCATTTTTATTTTGGTTCAGTTTGTTCAAGATTTACGGCTAAATAACACTGTGCTAATTTTAACATTTTATGCGATAAGAGTTATCTTGTATTTTTTTTTCATTTCTGCACGGTTGAGGTTTTAGTGGTTTGCAGTGGTGGAGAAATTCAATTCACGTCCTTCCTAATAAAATCAATCGGGTCAGGACGCCTCGAATACGGTCTTCGAATCATTGAAAATGTATCAGACGTGATTCTTCGAGGAAGACATGTCCGATAGACAAACACTTTACTTTATTTATTATTAAATAGTGTCACAAGTAGATTATAAAACATATAGAAGTATCGAGAAAAAAAAAACTCTGTAAGAAATAAGAAGTGAATAATGGAACATGGAACGTTTTGAGAAGTTTCGAGATCGTTTGTCTTTCTTTACGTTTTTTCATGAGGAATACAACTCCTATCAGAAAATTCGTAGCGAAGATAGTTTGGGTGCCCTTCTCAGACGAAAGGCAAAAGAACACTAATTTATTAACCCCTTTAGATCTAGTTTTAACGAGTAGGTACCATTGCTGCCTAAATGGAGATATATATCTTCCGCTGGGTGCACTTATCCGTTCTTGGCTGACATCTACACGTACGAATTAATGGCTTTGCTCGAACTCTCTTACTCGTTGGCTCAGTGGTGACGGCTATAAACTATTCGCGTGTACGATCAAGCGCATCGATCATGGATCCTCTGGGGTTTCCATTTCAGTCGTGAGAAAGGAGGCTTAGTTTAAGATAAGTCATAAATACCAATAATGTATTGGCAATTATCAGGCAGGGTATATCAGAGTATATCTCATGCATGATTTCAGCCGTGTTTAATATCTGCGAAACCGGACAAAGTTCTGCCTTTTAGTCTCTAGGGACTAAAAGGAGACGTCATATGTAAATAATTTTTAGTCCCTACAGGAAGTAAAAGGTAGAACTTTAGTGCCGCTTCGTATAATGCATAAAAAACGTCTGAAATCATGCATTTATTATAAAAAGTGTCGTATATGCTATGGAGGTGAGAGCTAGACTTTTTCGACTCTAGTATATTTTCAGTAATCGTCAAGGAAGTTTCTCTTCTCCCCCTTGTGCATAATATACTAAGAAAGTCCTATAAAATGCCTAAAGATGTTTGTGTAATTACATAATTCAATTTTTTATTACAATCCACTGCGTAGATTCTGCATTATATTAGTATATTACTCGACTGTTACAAGCAGTAATGGTTATGTCCGCGTGGTTCAACACCACCTATAAGCGGTCTTCTTGCTCACACCACTGAAATATTGTATAACAGTTTCTACCGCGCTCCCATAAATTAGAACACAAGCGCCATTACACACCTAAGTCTTGAAGAAGAAAAAGTTTAATGAAACTGCTTGTAAACTTTCTGCACAGAAATGTTTCTTATAAAATTGCAAAAAAAAATAAGAGTTGCTTCAATAAAATTATTGGAAAGAATACGTTTGAAACGTAGATCAGAAGAAGGAGATTTTATGATTTCTATATAATGTCTTTTATTGATAGATTTTCTATAGAAAAATTTCTAGATCTCTTTGTTGTGCTTCATGCAAGCTATTTCTCACTTGCATTTCACTGCCAATTTGACTAATGCAAATCTAGCGTTAACTCCTCAAGGAGGTTTCACTATTTGTGTCTCTACTGAGCTGAGTATTGATCTGAGTCTCTTTTCGTTTACGTTATACCTGTACCTCTCTGCTTGTTTCTGGAAAAGATAAAATGACGAGTTTCATAAGACGGGATATCCCCACAGATTTCAACTTGAAATGATAAAAGGAACCCTCGAGAGAGAGAGATTTAAATAACTTAAAGTGATAAGACTCAATCCAATCTTCATCAAATATATTTCAAATAAAACAGACTTTACAAATATATGTATCTTTATTTAAATAAGAAAAATAAGGGGCATCCATTGAGTAATGAAGTAATCACACCATCTCCCTCCACTTAAATCCCTTACGTAATGAATGGATGGTAGAAAAGCTAAAAATAAAATTCTCCGGCATATTCGTCTCAAGAAAAACCTATTCTAAAAACTGTTTGGTTCATGAAAAGTTCTCTCAGCTTATGATATGAGAGCTCTCTATACAAGTACTCCAAATTTCTAACTGACGATATAACTCTACTTTCGGGTTTGAAACTTTCCTTCTTCACATTTACAAGTAATTGCGAACATTGTTCAAATATGAATAAAGAGGGCAGAGCATTATTCTAGTAATTTCTCTGCCTAAACTCAACAGCGATGTAAACTTTATGGGTAGGTGACAACGACATGTATCATGAAATTATGCCAGAAATGACACTCAGAAACTGGTAAATATGACATTTGGAGTGCAACAACTCTGGAAAACTTTCCTTCTCTCAGTAACAATACAGCAAGCAGGACACGATATATATTTTCGTCTCTGTTAATGTCTTCAAACTTAACAGTCGCACTTAACGATCATGTACAAACTTTCATTTCATTCAAAAGAAGTTTTACAGGTTTCCAAGTACCACTGTCAAGGTGCATTATTCTCAGTTTATTCATCTCCGCACTTCAGAATAAGTTTCATTTAGCCACATAGAATAAAAGGACAAAATTGGAAGTTTGCGCATACGAAATTTTCTTCATTAAATCATCTGTTTTTTTTTTATTCGAAATCAAATTGTAAAGGATTTTCTCACACCTTTTTTTCAACCGCCTTCTTGCACTCCTTTTCCAATCCAGACTACCCTTTTCTAAATCCCTTTTCTAAATTGATTTTCGAACCACCTTTTTTAAAACTATTTTCCTATTCCCCCTTTGCTCGTAAAGTTACTACAGATGATGCTTTTATTTAGCTTTGCAGCAACACATAAACCAGTCGTATCTTCTATTCTTAATCCGACATTCATAAAGCAGTATTTTTCACAAAAAGCTTTCCTCTTTCTACGTAAAAATGTTGAAAGAAGGGATTACTTTATTGAATTTTAAGCCTTCTGTACTATTCCTGTTAATTTTTTTTCTTTTCACTGCAACAGGATATATTTAAATTGGTTATTCAAAACTGTTTGCACTGACAAGCAAAGAAATTCAAAATGATGGCTATTTCAAAGTGTAAAGCTTTTCTTGTTATCCGACGCGTTCAGCCAGTTTCAGCCCTTGAAAAGTGGCCCCTTTAATGCATCCTTCACGTAATGTAATACCGTAAAGATTCAAAAGCTTTGGAGTTTGTCTGACAAGAAAAGCCGATGGCAAGTATAGAAACAGCCAATAGCACGTTTAGAACAAGAGGACAGGGATAAGGGTACAAAAGCTTGCATGTATGCACTATGCATTCTACTATACATTCAAAGTACTCTGGCATACTAGAAATCCAAGCGAATAAACGGGAGTCCTGCCCAATCCCCTAACTTTATGCAGCTCTTATTAAATTCCAGCTGATGCGTCGAGTATCGTTAGAACGTTGACGATGTTATTTACGCCTATGGCATATACCGTTACTCTACACAGGATTTCTCCTGATTTTCAACCACCGTTCGACGTGTAATATCCCTTTGTTTAAGAAGATTTCAAGATTTATGTCACTTACGACATAAACCAAGATGATTGAATTTAGGCTTACAAGAAAAAATAATGCTAAAAATATACAACTAGCTTACACTCGACTCAACTAAGTTAATCTTTTATAAGTTTAACTGACCTCAATTCAGCTTAAAAACTTAGATTAGCGTGAAAGCTTACACTGGCTTAAAAGCAAGTATTCAAACGCCATTAATTTAAGCTGCAGCTTAAAGTGATACTTATATCTGTTTGAAGTTAATAAGCTGGCTTAATTTTGAAAGTTTACTTCCAAAATTCGAGGTAGTTATGTATTTCTGGCTAACTAGCAAACATTCATTGAGATTTCAGTAGAAATAATTTCTAATTTTTGGTGTAGTCTCTTTCCAAAAAGCTAGTTTAAGATATTCCCTAATGACTAAAAAAAATGTCAAAATAATCAACTTTAAAGTTAAAACCAAATATTGTCTTTTACAATTGAGTCTCGGTTTCTACAATAATATATATCAGTGAAGACAAGGAAGTTGGAATGTCAAAGGGTCCTCGGGCTACAATCCTCGAGCGTCATTTTTGAAAATTGTGATAGAAAAATCACGTAAAAGGTGATATCTCCAGTTGTAGGACGAAGTTGTTTGCGAAGAAGAAAGCAGGGCAAGCCATTTGTGATAGGAGTGTCGAAGTACAAATAAAAAGGCGAAAAACATATGAGAGGGGAGAAAAGAAGGAAGAAAAAAAGAACTCAAAGGGGACTGAAAAGAATCGGAGCCTTGGAATTTCCACGATGTAGTTGGAATAATTTGAACGTTTGCATGTATGAGACCGCGTTGTGCCTGCTTTTTCTTTCTTTGGGCGCACTGTCGACTTTCAGGAGTCGGAATAAAGTCTGAATAATGAATCTGAACGACTATGGAGCATTTCCGTCCGTTCGGCCACTACCTCAATCCCTTAAAGCGAATCCAATGACGCATATTTGCTACTCGTCTGGGTAGTTTTGCTCCGGAAGCTCGTAATCTATTTTTTTTCTATCGGGAATTTTAAAGAGCACTAGATTTTTCCCTATCCCTATCCGTGAAGGATACTTCGCTTTTGCTATTTTAATCATAGCATTCTAATCACTTCGATGTCACTGTGTAGTCACTCTGCAGTCACTTTGCAATTAATTTTCAATCACTGTGAAATTCGGTTGCAATTATTTGTTGCCACTTCTCTGTCCATTATTTGGATTTATCCAGGGGTTGACTACTCGAATTTTGATTGTACAACAGATTTCAATAAATTTCACAATATATCAAAAGATTTCAAGAGTAAAATGGGACTTATAATTAAATTATATATTATATATAATAATAATAATGTAATACATTATATATTACTTAAAACTCAGCTCGATTTTTCGCAAGAAAATTCTGTGGTGTGAATACGTCACGCAGAGCTTTAAATTTTTCTCCGACGTGAAATGGATAACGAGTAGAAGTAGCATTGTACTTTTGACGCTAAATATCCGTTGAAAATGGTTTTTCACTAGGTGTTGCAATAAAAGCCTAGTGGAAAGCAGAGTGCACGGAAAAGCGTCCGTGGGTGTCGGAATCGAGTATTGCAAATGTTTGCTTCTCCTTTTTTTTCACGCGAACTCACAGCCTCGTACAATTGTCGTTATATTCATTATCCAACTGTATTTCTGCCGAAAGCCTTAATAACTTGAATTAACTCCTTTTACACTTTTTCTCAATATAAAAAAGAACAAAAAAACACTATTCTCTGGAAAATGACTTGTATTCAGGTTTACTATAGATAATGAAATAAAATAATTTAAACACTGGTTTGTTACAGTTTGTAACGCCTCGTAAGTTGAGAAATGTAAGAGAATTTTAAATTAGTTCTGAAAAAGCTGGTAAAGTAAAGGAATTTTGAAGAGTTTGACTTTTTTTACGACTTAAATTCATTTTTCCCTCAGTTTGAAATGTCAATAAGTTTATAACTTTGAAATCGGTACAATTCGAAGGTTTTTTTGGAAGCTTTCCAATTTAAAAGCATAAAAGGCTTAAAAGATCCGAGCAAAAACTTTTGTAATAATTCATTAGCTTTTTTTTTAAAAAAAAAACCGAAATCGGAAAGTTTCAGAGTATAGAGGGCATAGAGCTTACATGGAAACCAATTAAATTCCTCTGAAAGTAAAATTGCAATAATAATTCTAATTCTTATCTTGAATAAGTTGTCGATTTATAAATGGAATTTTGTGTATATAAAAGAATGCTTTTGCACCTACATATATCTTGGAAGGTCTTGTGAATTCTAGGGCATTTCAGTTCGATTGCAATTCACTGAGTTCGAGTGGCGAGAAACCCTGGGCAAGTTGTAATGGGAAACTGACATTGAGCAAACTTATAGGTGTGAAGGGGGTAGAGGTTTGGGATTGGAGGCTTAAAGGGGCTTCACGCCTCGAAAGATGGGGTAAGTAATTCGTGATACACGATAATAGAATCTGAGATTGGTATTTCTTGGCTCGATAAAATGGCTTAAGGATGATGTTGATATGCGACAGTGAAGTCAGATTCAAGATGTAATATCAATACGACCGTTTTACGTTTCCAAGTTTTTATTTATTTCTTTTTTAAAAAAATATTTTCCCATTTTATATCTTCAAAATGATATTGAAGGATACAATGTAATGAAAGAGTTTTTTTTTAGTAAAGTATTTTCTTTTCTGGATATAAATTGGCAGTCTATCTCTTCTCTTTTCTTTTTCAACGTTTCATTACTCTTAATGAATTTTTCGCTTCTCGACATAAAAAATTACGTCTCATTAAACAGAAGTTGATTACTTTCTCGGCAGAAAATCGAGTTAAGTACAGGGTTTTATTGATATCTGGGAACTAAATCGGTACTTTCGTTTCCTTTATTACAACAACGTTTCTTAAGCTTAACGCTTTTATATTTTGAAGATTATATTATTATTCTGTCCTTTGTTGAACTAACATTCCTTTTTGAGACGTATTGAGTATATTCGGTTGGATTTGCGTCTCAGAGAATTAATTTTAATAACTTTGGAAATGGAGGAATAATTGAGATTCAGTCTTTAGAATTCATTAAGCATGATGGTCACATTTGTCGTTAACAGCTACTCAAGTTAAGTGCTATTACTTACTTATGCGGCATTAAGACTGCGGTAAAGTTGATGGCGATGGAGACCTCTTGTCTGGAAGTAATGAGGTAACGACAACGAACATTCGGTGCATACACACCAGGATATCCAGGACTAGCCAGAACGCAATCTCTCGGACAATCCGGTTCCTCGTAGACCCAGTCACATTCTGTTAAAAAAGTTTCTTTCAGAAGTTACATATTGGAAAACTTAAGAGTGTCGTGGATTGCGAGAATAAATCACAATTTTTGGTTCAAAAAGTTTTATGTTCGACAAAAGGGAACCGATAATAAATGGAGAAGTAGCATCGTAAAAGGCATTTATATGAACTAAGAATATGACTCGAACTTCGGAGATAAAAAATTTAAATAAAGTAGAATTAGTCTTCCTACGTGAATGTATTTGACTTTGTAATACAATTGAAGTTTCTCAAATCCGTTCTTCATCGATTTGTGAAGTTTCTTTCATTTACTTGTAGAATGTAATTTACATTCACTTTATACAAATCGATTTTCCCTTTATGTATTCGACTCTCGTAAACAGTAAAGATGTAGGGACTATCGGGACAGTTTTCTTTCTCAGAGTGAGTTGAAGAGGCTGTGTTTTCTACGTAGAAGTTCAGAGACCCTTTGTCCTCTTTCTGGTTTTACATTTCCACTGTACAATTGTCATAATGGGTCGTTCATATAACCACGAGGATTCAACCATCCGGACTCACCCCAATTTATTTAATACCCTTGGAATTCCAGGAATACTTTTTCTTTATTCCTGATTCGCAAAACTTGTACTATTTCTAGCGAAAGTAAAAGTTTTGGAAGATGGCTTTTACCACCAAGGTGTATTTTCTAGAGTTTTCTTTTTTATTTAAAAGGACTGAATATTAGGTGCACATTTTTAAATACTTTTCTCATAAAAAGTAATCTTCTGTTAATACTGAGAAACGGGTGGCCAATGACCACTGAACCGCGAAATGGGGAAATGCACGTGAATTTGTGTCCTGAGGGGAATTTTTTAAATTGAGGCAAACAATATTTTACGCAATATTTGTGTATTCTTCAGGATTTTACTGAAAATGATTTTAATGAATCTGTCAAAAATATTCAATTTAAATATTCATATGACAGTTGCAAGTTGTCATCTCTATATAATTTGATTAGCTTTTTTAAAACTAAAGTTTTTATTTCCACCTCGAAATTAAATTTGAGGATGAAAGCTTCTGAAGAATCGAATAGGTCGTTCGTGAAGGGAATCTTGCAGATTACAGAGGCAGACGTGGGCAGTCAAGTGAAAAAAGTGCGAGTATTACCCTTGGTTTGCGGGTGGCGGGTGTCGTGGGGTGTCGACGCTTCGAGAGGTAGTTTAGAGAGGTTTGAAGAGATTGGAGTTGGAAATTCATGATATCGGCTGACCAGAGGCATAGAAGAACATAAAAAACAAGAGCTTAAGAAGAAAGCTATATATGTCTATAAAATATGCAGCGTAAAAAGCTCTTACTCTGAATTATAATCTCTCGTTTTCTTGAATAAAATATCCTCAGGAAAATTATCTTCAAAAATATATATTGGAAATCTATTCAAGAGTTATAAAAACAAATATTTATTGTCTGTTACTTGTAATACGAAAAATATTGTTCATACAAAGCAGATAAACAATGTATAAAAGTTAAAAGAGCTTCGAGGGTTGAAATGGAAATGAAATGCAATGAAGTGAAAAGCTAGAGGATGTTGAAATTATGGACATACCGCGATAAGAAAGAAGAAATATGAGAAGAAAAAGTGTATAACAGATGGAGTTCAAATCCGTCAGATTGATCAGTTTGTCCGCCCTGCAGACATAATTTCTTTTTCTACTTTTTTTTCTGCCTATATGAACCAGAAGTTGGTCTCTAAAAATAAAATTTTATTCAATTCAAGAAATGAGTTAATATAAATGCAAATTTATATATTAATCCTGTTTTAGAAAGCTTTGATGTCCATGTTAATTTCCCATGGTGATGAACAAAATTTTCGAGGAAAAGTAGTAAAGGCCAGGGTAATTTCGAGGTAGTTATGTCATATGAAACATGCATATAAGCTTAAGTGCAGAACTCTGCACAACTAACTAAATAAGAGAATGTGGAGATTCTTGCTGTGACAAGTTAACGGATCCGACCTTTCTGCCTACACAATATGCATGCACGTGTGCAAATCTGTCCAAAACATAAATTACGTTAGTGGTTTTGTAACGAAGGTATGTTAACCTCTTTGCGGGTAGCATATCACAAAGTAGATCCATGTAATCATTTTATCTATCTGCATTAACTTTTCTTCAGCGTTCTACGCGGAGGACTGGATGTTTTTAAATATTTTTTCAGAATTTTCTTTTCTCATTACAAAGTTTATGATTTGATATTTGATATAAAGTTTATTATTTATTATACGAATTATTCAGATAACAGTAAATAAATATTTGTTTTTTACGTTTATTATTCTCGCTTACTTGGGAGCGCCTGGCATGAAATTTCCGTAGGAAAGCAGTAGAGAACAACGTAATTTCCCGGTAGTTAGGACGAAAATTATGCGAGCTTAAGCGCAGGACAGTCCGAGCTTAAGCGAATAAGGGAACGTGAAAGATTCACGCTCTGACAATTTACCACCTTTATGCCTTAGCAATGTAAACTCTACCACCATTCTATTTTGTGTTCATTTGCATTTTCCCACAATTTCACACGCTGGACATTCTTGCTTAATGTTTAGGCAAAAATATTATAATTGTACTCGAATTAGTCAATATTCTTTCCATCTCAGGGATTTTTTCAATTTTGCTTTCTCATAATATGTTTGCGTTTGTGTGTAGGGCTTATTTGCATCACTAATATCTCAACACTGATTCAAAGATTTTCCAAAATACTGGGTTTTACCACTTTTATGTATTTTTATATTGCTTCCTCTATGGGAAAGCAAATTACTCATTAAATGAGCACCATACAATTATAAATACAAACAAAGAAAAATACCTGAGATCAAATTCGCAGCTAGTTTTGTTTGAATTACCTGTGTTATTTACAAAATTGCCACCTCGAACTGGATATCCAACGGATGTGCTCGTGTTTGAGTCGAAGCTGAAGTATGCCAAAAACTGGGACCTTGATGTATTTTCGTTAATTCTGAAACATAAGGAAAAAAATATGATAACATAGGTTCTTAACTTGATATGTAATTTGTTTGTTAAGAAAATAATAGCAGAAAGTTAAGTTTTATCGAATGAACTTATGGTCTTTCGACAATGAAATAATGGAAAAGAGTTTTACTTCAACTAGTATATAGGGTGGAAGGTAGCACTAACTCAGTTATTTAGTTAGGAGAGGTTGGCCCTAGTTG
The DNA here is from genome assembly GCA_904066005.1 of Synergus itoensis. Lineage (NCBI taxonomy): Eukaryota > Metazoa > Arthropoda > Insecta > Hymenoptera > Cynipidae > Synergus > Synergus itoensis. Next base: position 912,480 of record CAJFCP010000133.1, on the reverse strand, counting down.
GTTTAGCGTCTGACGCAGACGAGGTCAAAGTTACTCCTAACCCTCGTAAGTCTTAATTGCATTAGCCTCATAATAAATCTTCTTTCATCTATTTGTTGTATAAATATTACCCGCCAATGCTATTGCTTATATTTCTTATACTGAAAAGTTATATAATGTAAAGAAGCTAGTTTTCACCATTAGAAATTAATTCCCATTTCACTCGAGAAGAAAATGATAAGAATGATTTCTTGATTTGTTACTGTAAGAAAGTCTTAAGTACGAGACTGGAATATCAATCAAGTTTACAGGATAACAGCTTCGTTTAGGTCTGAAGAATCCCGAAGCTTTTATTTTCCTTCTCTGCTTCTTATTACGCTCTCTAAAGTTTTATAAAGCAGCCAAATTACCGATTTTAATTGAAGGTAAATTAAAGTTAGAAGATATTTTAATTTCAGCAACTAATTATATATATTACGTTCGAAGAAATAATTTATAACTCATAACTAGGTGTGGCTAATATTCTAGTTTTGGTTCGGAATAATGCATCACTATAATTTAGAATTTTAATTAAAAACAAATAGTAATCAGTGATAATAATAGCAATAGAGATAATACATGCAATATATATGTTAATTTTTCCCTAATGATCAGAGTTATCGAATAATACTAATTTGGACTATGCGATAATAGATAGTGTATTAAAGCTCTTTGATAATATACCCAGTAGAATTAGAAAAGTTTTCAGGATTTATTGACGAAATATATATTTATTATGATATCGCATATTAATATCTGCGATATATAATAATAATAATAATAATGAATGATTATAAAGGAGATCATATGTAGGGAAAGTTAGAAATTTGAAAAGGGTGGAGTGAGAAGAGTAGGAAGACCGAAAATCGGAGGTAGTACGAAAACGTTATCTCAGGACATTCGAATGTCTTAATTACGTTATATGCATCGGCTGGAGAGGTCGGAGGGCTTTGCCCTCGGAATATCAATGAGCTCCTTGAACGGCGTTGGGCTTTATCGTGACATTCCCTCTTTGGAGACGGAATATTAATGCGTGGAACTGATTGCAATGGATTAGAATAAAAGGAAATGGATTTAAAGTTTAGTGATTTCTTTTTATAATATTAATTATTAAGTGATGTCGATTATTATTTCATTCTTCTTTATTTTCATTTCCTCTTATGAGGTTTTAACACGTCGTTTTCGGAGGGAGAAAGGAAGGCGATCCTACAAAAGCACTAGACTTAAGTCGCTCCAGCTTCTTAAGAGTCTTCTTTTACTTCATTTGAACGAAGATATTGGACATAATAATACACGTCGCACTATTTGCAAGCAGAACGAAAGCTAGAGTGAAAGAGAACTTCAAGTGACAGATGCAATTTCCTTAGTAAAAATATCACCTTGAAGCGAGATAGACTCGAAAGTACAACAAAGATTTCTATATACTTCTCAGCTCTTCGAAAGTCGCGTGTTGTAGACTTGGGAAATTTGTAGAGAAAAATTTGCAATTGATGCTCTTCTTTTTGATCCTGAAAATTGTGCAAAAAGGGATTTCATTTTAATATCAATATTTGTGTTATTTTAAGAGGTAATTTTACAATCTTTCTATATTCGAGAAATAAGGCAAAGGTTTTATGCTCTCTCAGATTCGGTGGAATGTTGAGTAAATTTGAAGGTACAACAGTTAAGTCCTAGAGAGTTTAACATTATTATCTTATCCCTATTCACCAGAAAGCAGAGGATAGCAGCCTTATGATCCTCAGAGTTAATGAAATAATCCGGGTAGGTTTGCCTTCATCCGGCCACGAGGCGAGGGTGCCATATACTGCATCCATAGGGTATCAGACAACCTCCTGGAGGATTGGTAGTTAAAACATACTTCAACCTTCGTATGCTGACTTGTATGGATGTGGACCATTAGTCGTAAAGGTATCATTTCAGGAGTTAATGAAATGGCGTGCATGACTACTCTCATTCTTATTTGATCTTGCAGGCAAAGAACTCATTTTTTTTTCTAATTTTATAACAGTATATTTGATTATAGATATTAATGTTAATTAGTACTATCAACTTAATTGATGGAGAGCTGCAATATATCTCGTGTGTATAATAGATAATTGATTATTACCTCGTAAATCTCATAGATCGACAACACCGTGCTCATTTCGATCTCTGATGTTTGCTAGGTTGGACCGGATGATAAACAAATACCAATATCGTCTGCTTATTTGATCTTATTAGTCCACATCAGTTTCCAACTAGCGATTTGTGCCTAAATCAAATATCTACTGAGTCAACGAACTGCATGATGATGAAGTAGGCTTTGCAGACTGAGGCCACTCGCTAGGCATTAATTTACAATATAAAATCTTCTTTTTCATTTTAAAAATAAAATTCTTGCAGGTTCAAATCTTTTTTAAATGCATATAATGTTCAATTGATTCTGCAAATTTCATTTTTCCATTCTTGAATAAAAGCGAATATTCAAGAACATTTTCTTAAACTTAATTTCTCAAGAAAAAGATAAGTAGGAGAGAAAACGAGGGAAAAGGACTAATTTTTTTTAGAGTGAGGTGAGGTTGTGGGAACGGCACTACTAATGTGTATCGTTAGCATTAGCGCTATAGCTACGTAATTTGCACACTCTATATCGACCGATCTACGATTACATAGAGTCAAGCTGCGGTGCTATTACGGAACAGAGTAGTAACAGCTGAGTAATTTTCACGATGAAGTGTTGAACTACATCGTTGCTCGCTTTCGTAATGTAGCCACTTTGGATCTGCGGTTTCCGAAATTCATGCACTGAATAAAAATTCCCGAAAATATTTTTATTAAAAATACATTAATTGAAATGCAAACTATCCCGATGAGGATATATTATATATTTCATGAGTATCAAATTTGATACCTCAATGTTTAGTACCTTCATTCAAAGCTTAAGTAAGGTAAAATACCCAATTAACGACACGTACCCGATTAACGACGATTTGAATTTCGTTTATTTAAAAAAATATATATACAATATTAAATATTGCAACATTTCACTCTAATTTATTCTGCTATGAATATATTTTATGATGACGTGCGAATTTGTCGATATTTTTATTTTATTTAGACGTTTTCATTAATTCAAATTGAACTGCTCCGCTTCGAAACGCCATTCACGCCTGAATTTGCGCCCCCTTCTTACAAGTCTCGCGGGTTATGTTGTGTTGTTGTCACTAATTTTTCCGACGTGAATAAACGAACTTTATACAAGGTAAGTTAACAAATGTTTATTAAAAAGATCAATAAACCACGTAGTGTACATGCAAAATCTAGAAATTCAATAAAATTATGGAAAATCAAAGCGTCGTTAATAGGTTCCAAGGAGCGTCGTTAATAGGGTTACGTCAAATTTCTCGCGTCGTTAATAGGTTACATGCAGAGGTATAAAAAAAGCGTCATATTATCAACAGTTTCATAGATAGAATTCCGTAGCCACTGTTTTTTGATGCCGAAATAATAGAACTTTACATAGGAACAAACATTCCGAAGTAAACAATTTTTCAAATCTTTCAATTTACGTTTTTTCTGTAGGGTGATCGTAAAAGTGTCGTTAATTGGGTATTTTACCTTATATCACATAAAATAGGAGGGACACATAAAGCGTTAAATCGATGTCATTCCACAGAATCTTAGCCAGACCGTCTTCCCTTGCGTTTATCCTTAGAGCGTCACGTCGGCAAATTATCTCGAAAAATGTATCTCCACATCTCCAAGGGGTCTGTGCCGCAGACAAGACAGATTGCTGGAGAGTTCTAATCTTTTTCTTCCTTTTTCTTTCTCATTCTTTCTTTTTATCGATTTTTTTTTGCGTTTTACCTCATGTCTTCTTTCTCAGCGCCAAGCTTCTTTCAATTTCTCTCTTATCAGAGTTCAGTACATACCTTTCCTTCATTCTCATCCTTTCAAGGGCTTCTTCGCCTTTTTTATTTTTAATATATTTAGAAAGATCTCTTTCTCTTGTTCAGTATTTTTCTCCAAATTGAAATTACTCACAGAAATTACTAATGGAATCGAAATTAAGATCCTAAATAAATTCCCACTATAGAGTATACTGTTTCTCTTTTAAAAATGGAAATAAATGTTCAAAATTGAATGGTACATGATAAAACGTGAGATGTTTCGAATGTTAATAATAATCGTTATCTAAACTAAAAAAGTCTATATCGATATGACCCATTTTAAGAGTTTCTCAAATAGGAGAGAAGATTAAATACTCGAAATGGGATTGTGAATTTTATCGTTGCACTCGAGTAGATCAGCGTCGATTTATCTCTGTTTGCCGTATTTCAAAATTCAATCAGATTTCATAAGAGTGGAGAATGAACCGGGTTTCCCCTTTTAACTCTACCGCGGGAGAGAATTGAGAATCGAGAGATGCAGAGTCGGCACGACCCGCATCCATTCAATCAGTATGCTAGGAGCTTGTACGTCAAACCGAATTCGCGGTTATACCACGGTTGTACTTTATCTGGTTTGATAATCTACTTCACTAACTTGAGCGTTTATGACTTTGATAACGATGACGTTTACGATATCTAGGAATAGTAAATTAATTTCAATATGCTAATTTAATTTTCATTACAACCTGGAAAATTGATATCACGCAATGGATGAGTTAATTCGTTAATAGTTTACTGTAATAAAGATAATTAAAATTATTTATATGTTAAAATAGTCTCTAAATATGAACTAGTGAAATCTTCTCTCAATGAATAAATAGCTTTTCACTGATTGTCAGTACCCAATTAATTAAATAATTTACTCAATAAATAGCTGTTGTAAATCATTTAATATATCCAAAAATGGTTTACTTATTCTCGACACATCCGTACGCAAAGTGATTCCTCTGTACTCCCTTCAATTTAAAATTTCTCCTTACTTCCGTGCTGATTCAGTATCCATTCAGTATCGGTATATTGTTGGATGACAATTCTTGCCAAAATGGAGTGCTGCCAATTTCCACAGCTATTTTCATTTAATTTATCTATTGTAGAGAGCACGCCAAGGGAATGCGTTGCGAGATTGAAACCCCTAAAGTGTTCGAGAAAGCGAGTAAATTATCAAGTCATTGTAAAGCAATCATCCCAGTTTTCCTTCACTCATAGAAGCTAAAATTTCCATCACTTTAAACTCTCAGAAGCGGGGGAAATTTATATATGCGTTTAAATTTGTTTTGCTGCGAAAATTTTTGTTCAGAATTTAGTTCGAAACTGTCTGCTTTTCAAATAGAAATATTCAAGAATTGAAATTTTATAATAATAAAATGAGGAAATATTCATTGTTCGATGTTACAATACATTAAAATATGTTTTATTTATGCGCTTTCTAAAATTTTACATTAAATGAAAAAAGAGCCATAAAGAAGAATGATATAGTCCTTGTTTCATGAGTTTCTCATTGGCGAATCAACGCGAATGCAGTGAAAATGGTTCTGAAGTTCGTCATTATTACGAGAAAAGTTTTCTCGCTAAAAGTAATTTACTAATGGAGACAGAAGAAAGACAGTAAAGGTGGGTAACAACTAGCTTGTGCTAAGTAATAACTTTGTAAAATTGAATTTTTCAGCGTGCGAAATTACCCTTTTCCTTTTCCACCGAGCAAAACTTAATAATAGAAGATAATAATAAGGACGTATGAAAGACGTCGGAGGAGCCAATTCTCTTCATAAGAAATTCTTCAATATATAATGCATTTTCTCTTCTTCTTCAAAGGATGGATTCTATTTATCAAGAAGAGTTTTTACAAATAAAAGGGATTTTACAAATTTTATAATACAAATAGTAAGAGAAAGTTGCTTGAAACATTAAATATGTTGTTTTTAGCACCAAGTAAATTTCTTTCAATTATCATTTCATTTTTTAAGATCGATTATAATAACTGCGAATATATTATACTTGACTCATAATAATATGTATCTTTCTTTATGTGATATTTTCCCGCACAAGAGAAAATTTAATGTCCTCATAAATACTCATTTCTGATTTTCTTTCTCTCATGGTGGCGAACTTTCCTCTTTATGCATGCTCTAGCTGCCAATGGCGCGGAATCAAGTGGATGAAGAAATCGATATTTTCCTCGTTAACTACAGTAAACCTACTCTTTGATGTAAAAGAGTGGGTAACTTACAACTAGAACACATCTTATCGTATAATCTTTAAAGTCTTAGAAATAGACATTTCGTCGTATTAAACTTCATAAAAAGTTAATTATCTTTAATAAAAAAAAAAAAGAAAAATTTAGTTTCACAGTCTCGTAGATTATATTTATTGTTCGAAAATATATCATCTTACGTTAAAAGTTACTAAGCTTTAATAACAGTAATGGAAACATCTACTTGTTTATCATATATTATATTTTTAGTTTTGAAGAAAAGTATATCACGTTTTCCAGGTCAGATTCAAATAAAAATCGAGCTCAAAAATTTTTGGCAGGACCCATTCTAAAATTTGGCACACACCAGCTCGTGCTTGGACAAGAACAAGATGCAGTCAGCATTCGCATATTTCTGATTTCACAATTTTCCTCCATTTTTCATTTTTGTCTTCATGGAACCAGAATTTCAATTTGCGGTGGAAAGCATGGCTCCTTCATCGGTCCAACTTTTTAGTATGTTTTATTGAAGACAAGGATTCCTGGGCTCCGGGTAGAAGGCTAAAGATCATACATTATTTTCTGACACATTTATGCCAGTCGCGCACCGTCGGTTTGCCACACTCAACTTCTCGAGTTCTATAAATTTCATCGTTCAGTCGATTTCATATTTTCAGTACGCCACCTGACAGAAACCGGCAATAACGTTCAAGTTATTAGAAAGAAGCGAACTTTCAATTCCATTAAGTTTCCACTCCGATATCTTCTGATTCAGTTTTACTTTTCTCATTAGATTAAACTTCAATATGAATCTTACGAACACATTTTTTAAAATGAAAAATCATTAATTACAGATTTAGGTATGCGTTTCCTGCATCTGTAAATCAATTTCTTTTAATCAAGAAAACGATAAAAAGGGCAACTGATAAAATTTATTTTCTTCGATCGTATTTCATTCTATTCTGGAACTTTTGCATTCATTTTAATTCTCTGTCTGAGGTGGAGCACATGAATTTCAAACGAGTATTCAATTTAAAGAAACAAGCTCGACTATTTGTGCAAGCCAAAATAAATGTTGACTTCTGCAACGGTTGTGTCTAACTTTCTTTATTGTCACGTTTCCACGTGCCACGTGTACCAACAGTATGTGTCAATCAATTATTCTAATTTCTCTGACGTTTAGACTGCGGAGTTTTAGTTAGTCTCTGGAATATTTAACATTTATTCATACTTTTCTATGTTTTAAAATTTGCATTGAAAAAATGTTGAGATCTTAAGTTAATAACATTTAAAACATTAAACTTGAGCTTTAATTTAGACGGTTTTGAATTTGTAATCGGTTGCCTTATTTTCCAAGTTAAAAGGGCTTTAATCTTCCAACTTAAATATTATGAGATTCAGAAGCTGAAAAGTCTTAAATTTGCAAATATTTTAAATTGAAAAACGTCGTAATTAAAAGTTTTCCAATTTAAAAACATTCAAATATAAGCATTTGTTGATTGGGAAGCATTTATATTAAAAGTTATTTCAATTTTATCTTTCTGAAGAAAATAAATACAATAAATTCATCAAATATTTAATGTTCAACTTTTTCGAAGGATGATATATTTACGAAAGAATATTTCAAGATAAAATTATGTCGTTGATAGATTTCAGGAACACAATTTTTTAAACTGGATTTTATATAGCAATTCTGGGGAATTAAAAATAAATATAAGTAAATTAATAAAACACAAAGAAGTAATATTTTGTTATTGTATATTTCGTACTTACTGCATGTGTAAAATCGCTACCGGCTTGTCAGAAAAGAGAACGATCGGTGGGTCGAATCGTTCGTTACGACCGCAAACTCGAACTCCTCCCTGGAGTTGAAGCCAACCACCCTCGCACCTGCAACAAAAAGACGAGTCTCTCGGTAACCAGCTATTACTCGGGTGCGCAAAAGCGCCTCTCTGCTCGAACCGTCGACTAATTAGTTTTGGTAATCTTCGGTCCAGTAATTCTATAGACTATTTTTATCGTGGAGCAACCTGGAAGCCTAATTCGATAAACGCAACACTATCCCTCAAGGGAGATAAAAGATCAAAACACCGATGCTTCTACCTCTCTCATTACATAATTCAAATTAAAAATTTTCAGATTTTGTAATTACAGGGCATCCTCCGCTAACTTGGGTTTACCTTCTTAATTGAGTTTCCAACTTGGGTAATAAAAGATCAATATTTTGCTAACGAAGTTTCATATAAGATAATAATTAAATTTTAAACTTATTTATTAGCAGGAAAAATTTTAATTTATTCTTAAATTAATTAATGTACATTCACAGAAAAAGATGCTGATAATATAATTAGTAATATCTGCAGATATCACTGGTTGATATTCAATTTTCTCCGTGTATGTTTATGAATTATTATTCCACCAGAGGAATGGTTTTGGCTTTAGCATATCAGAGAGGTGAGGTCAAGCAATTAATTCTGCTCATAAGGGATATGCAAGGGCCACTGATTATTCAAGTAATTAAGGCGCTTTATACTATAAACAAAGCCCACGAGGCCTACACATTTTCAGGTGGAGAGACTAATTAGATGCTAAGGTTACGCTTACATAAAAAAAACCAAAATAAAGTTGAATGAATATCAAATGAATTTGTGAACTCAAAACTTTTAATTTAGTAAACTAATTTAAACTTGGATGAAAAGCTGTCTCTGTCTGGTTTTTTAGGAAACTGGAAATTATTCTCAACAAGTGTTACTAACAGCCTTGTAAATTATTGATCTTGCAATGTTTGAATATACGTATAAATGCGTCTTATAGAAGCCATTCAAATTCACTAGCATCTCACTCAACACTGAAGTTACTAAGATAAACTCGGGTGTAATTTGGTTGGTCTTGTTCTAAGAAACCAATCGTACTCTCGAACTTCAGAGTATGAAACGTCTGTGGTTACGTGCATAATTAAAATTGGTTGTTTGGCGGTGTACACTAACATAATACTAACGAAAAGTAAATAAGTAGAAAAGAAGAAATTAACGAATAAATTATTTGACTCAGTTTCCTAAATTTATGACATTTTTAAATACCCTTCTGTTCACAACGACCCTCAATACGAAGCGGAACGTAAAATGAAGAAGGGTGAGACTGTCTGTGAGACGGTGTAGTCGATGTCAGTCAGTCAAGCGGAAATCGCTTACCACGCCAGATCAACTCGTATTTTACATTTCCTCTCCCATTTACTCTTCACCTCCCACTTTAAGTCGCCACCCTCCAGCAGCAATATAGCTACTGCTGCGGCTTGTCTAGAATTCTGCAAGGACCCAGAGTTATACTCCAAATCAATTTACCGAAAGCACTTCGCAGGAACAGCGCCAGGAGATTGTAAATTTAAATGTAAACTTTGCGAGACACGAGGCACGCAGTCTGAAAGAGGAAAAAGTGGGGAGGGTGAGAGTGAAAGCAAGGAAAAAGTTCTTCCTCTATTTTACAATCCAAATCCGACCTGCAAACAAGAAATGCTGCTTCCACGCTTGCTAGAAAAATTTTAGACGCGTTCGGAAAATTGTGCTTATGTACTTTTTACTTCCGATAACTTTTATTTCCTTCCGATAAGATATTTCTTCGGAAAAAGCTATAAAAGTTTGTTTCATTTGTATTATAAACTTTTTATCAAAATGAATGTGCAAAACTTTTAAAAGCCCGAGCTTCGGCTTTCGGGATTCGGAAATCTTTAAAAAGTCGTGGAATTGATCGAAAGTACATCTTAAGACACAATTAAAAATATTGTTTAATAAGTTGATGAATCAATTAAAGGAATGCATTGTTTATGTCTCTTAATATGACATGACATGGAGAGATATTTTATTCCATACTCTTACACTGAATAAAGTAGTACGATGTAAGTATAGTCAGCCGTTCGCATAAAATACATGTCTGACTAAAATCGGAGTTATCTACTTACACTGGCCGTCCTTACATTATTTCAAGAAATTTAGCTTTGTTTTTTTATTCAGTATTGATATTTAGTCTGATATTATCATTGCAAAGTTTCCGGCTGACTGTTAATGATTTCTCTACTTAAAATAAGGCTTTCTAGTATAGAAAACACCTCACTTAGCATACGTTTCAGTTACCTAAATTGGAAATATTTTACTAGTAGCGGGAGACAACAATATTCAGACATTGAAACTGACTCGAAAGGGTAATGAGCTTTTGGAATTTTATGATTAGAGGAACTTGATCAATACAGCAATTTAAGTTAAGCGAAAAGAGCATCGAGAAAAGGATACAACGAAAAGTAAGCAATATATACAGAATTTTTTTTCTCTACTTTTTACTTCAATTCCAGTTGAACTTTTCTCTAACTCTGAATCGAACATGGACTTGAGCGTTGAAGTCGCTATTTGGAGTGGTAGTAGTGGATGGAAAGAGGGCGGATTTGTCAAGGACGTATCGAACTTTCACGCACGTTCTCTGAACGTGTAATCCGGAGGAAGAAACTTCTCAAGGATCTTTCGACCACAGGGACAAGAGCAAGTCTCAGATTGTTAAAAGTGATATATTACTAAAGTACTGGATTCTGCTCCTTGAGTTAACAGTAATGAAAAGCGTTTAGAAAATTGTGAGAAAGTTTGATATAGTATTGATTCTCCTTTCTTGAACAGATACGAGTCTTTCAATACATCAGATAAAATTCTCTATCTCATTAAAAAGTAATTTTCCTGATTTTAATAATTATCAAACCTTTTCATATTTTTCATAATTTAATCAAATTCTTTTAAATTGTGTGGTGAAATGGTCTTTCGAGTAAAATAGAATAATTGGGAAACAGGACTCTGCAGTAGAAAATTCGTGTATAGTCAGCCAGACCTTTTTTAACTACAGTCACGTTTTCTACTTAAAAGTATAAATCCCAGAAGTTACTTTATACAATTCGACTATGTTATAAGTAGTTAAATTTAACTAATTCAGATTATGAAAGCGAATTAACATTGTTGCGATTTTAAATTGGTTGACAATGGAATAGATGAAACATTTTTGCCGCTAAGGATGAAAAAGCATTCCGAGAAAAATGGGATAATTGAGAGAAAGGACAGATCTCTGATGTCAAGCGTAGAAAACGAGTGTGGCGTTGTTTGAATAATTGAGTCTAGTTGTGTTTTATTAAAACATTGCCACTCTGAAAGCTCAGGATCGTGCCGCGCCAAGCGTTGATTTATGTCCGTTATTCCGTACTAACAAAATGGTACTCGCCAGTGTAGTGCAGAGTATTATAGTAGCTGTATAACACTGGCCATTTTCCATACCGTGCCTCACGTTTATGCTGTCGTGTGCGTTGGACGATGTTTTGGATTCGGCGAGCGTGAAATCAAATTTCTAACGATCGGAACAGATTCCAGTGTGTATCGTTTGGTAGGTGGAGGTCAGATATATTTTCCGGTAAACCAGGTCATTGGACATTTTTACTATATCTGAGTATTTTTGGGTCATTTGCTCTCATTGATCTTTTTGCATAGCGCGGCGCGTGGTTGGTTTTATCCGTTATTGCGGGACCAAAACACGTTGTTCATCCTTCAATAATTCAAACAAATAATTCCATTCCATATTGTCAATAACGATATGTTTTTCAACCATTATTCCCACATACATCCAACATATTGATTCTTTCTATTTTCAACTTCAATGTACCCGAACTTTGGAACGTTCAAAGAAATATATATTTTGAACATGGGAATTATGATTGAAAAATTACGCAATAATGAAAAATTGATTATTTCATCAGTAGACAAAAATATAATTACGTGGCTAATGATCACTTGGGCGAAATCCCTTCCATTAACTGTCACATTAATCTCGTTTTGATCGATCCGGAATGGTGCGAGTTGACGTGTAATTTCCATTTTCCCACTATGCACATCTTGCAAACGAGTCACCGTACAATTACTCATTCACTCGGAACTCGAGAAACATTTCAATTCCTACAACCAGCTTTTCGAAGACATATGGTAATTATTAATTGTTTCAGGAGAAGAATTTAAATGACAATTTTAAAATTACTGAAGATAATTATTTCTAAAATGTTGAATAAGATCCAAAATAATTATACTTCCATCAATTCAATTTTCATTCAATTATTTTTTAATAAAAGCAGTTTTTTGAATAAACTATTTCCAAATGCTATTATTAGAATTTACGATTGAATAACAAGAGTTTAAGTAAAGACGTAAAAAAAGGAGAAACAAGGCACAGGAGGAGTACCGATTTGATTTAATTGATCGAACAGGCGTTGTCGGGGAAAACCATTCCTACTGCGAATCCTGCAAATTTGAATGCAGGTAATGTTCGCAGAATCGAGCTAATAAATAAAGGGCCCATTGTTTCGTATCCAGGCATTGGTCGTAAAATCGTGTTTTCGTTGCTGTTTCTCTCAACCTGCGCCGAAAATTGTCTGCTTGTTTCATGAAAATTTTAAGTCTTCTTTCAATTTCTGTTTTCTGACGAAGGAAGAATTCCAGTTTCATTCAAAACATCTATACTCTTCCATTTTTATATCCAGAGCGACAATTTTAAATCATTGCTTGCGAAATTTGTTTCTTTTTTAACAAGAAAAATGAATACAGTATGAATTGGCACTGCCTCTGTTACTGCGGCTTTTTTTAAATTTTATTCTACAAGTTCCAAGCAATAACCGAAAGTGGAGCAATTGCCAAAAGCAAAAATCTCTGATATTGAATATACCTTTTAAACTTTTACCACCCCTTTTCGTACCTCTTTTTCCAGTAAAATCATAAAGTAAAATTCGTAACTTGGAGGATGAATCTTTATCGAATAAAATAGTCCAAATATTTGTTTTAATACCATTAATTTGAAGTTATTTGTGGAAATGCAGATGGCTTTTGATCAAGAGAAAGTAACATCCGTTTCCTGTTGATTATTTCCAGTCAGGTGTTGCGCAAACAGTGAATCCTAGTTTGTAATCATACTTACGTAATACACTCGTGTAGCAGTAGCTTATTGCATTGAAATACTGTGCACAGTAGTACAGTGCGCTTAATAATTAACGAGACACGAACACAGCGCTTTTGACGCTATTTCCAGGTGTCTGATGGTCTGCCGCAGAAGTGTGTTTTCTGAAAACTTTTGATTCATTCCCACAACTTTCCGCATTATAACAATGCAATCTCTGATGGTGCAAATTCTCGTTGAGACAGAGAAAATGAGCTACTATAGCAATAGAGGGAGAACTAAAAAAAGCCCACTACTGATTACTCCACAACGTAATGAAATTTGTTTAATTGAAATAAATTAGTTAATGAACTGCTTTCGCAAACTAGTTCGATTCAGTAGAATAAGCACTAGACGAATTGGAAAATTTCTCATCAGAGACATTTCGAAAATACGTCGGTTCTCTGACCACAAAAACCGGTATTACTCGTTCCGAATTGAGCTAAAAGCCACAAATAATACTCTCGTCGCACCAATCAAATCGCTCAGCACCACAAAGATTTACATTATTCGCTGAAAATTCAGGGTTTACCTGTTCACCATTTTAAGGTGAAAAAAATAAATAAGCTAGTTTCTAATTACTGTCCTGATTGTTAAAAATTTTCCAATGACGAAGAGATGACAACAATGAAAGAGACGAAACAAAAGGAGTTTTAAAAAATTCAAAAATTACTAAATTAGTTAATGTATAAATTCAGGAGTTTAAAGCATAAATTGACGAATGGACTCCGAATAGAGGGATGTATCATTGCAAACAAGGGATCAATTTTCGAATCAGTCACTCTGACCATTTCGACGCGGCGTGCTTTCATGCAAATATATGATAATTCCTGAGAGCTGTAGCCAGAGCATTCCTTGGCTCTCGATATTTGTCCATATGTCCATTATATATGCCTTCACTCAAACTCGACAAGGCTTGGAACATGGGAATATGGTAGTCATAGGATCTGGAGTTTCCAGGCGGAAAGGACCATGAAAGAACCAGCCTTGAGCGATTTTCATACAAATTCCAAAACCGATGGTAATCATGCTGAAATTAAGGTCATCCATCACCCTGGGCCATTCTACTCTGCGTTCCACTTAATAGTATTCTGCTGAGCGACGAAATTTCAACTCACACCTTCAACCACATACTTCATATTTCCTTTTCGCTGGATGAGAGAAATCTTGATATTTTTCCTTCAAAGTATGGATTCTTACATTTATAAATCTTTTCTTTTCCTTAAACATTTACTTTTCAAAAATCAGAATTAGCTACTAAAACTGGAAAAAAATTCAGAAGATGGGAAATAAAAATCCTGGCGTTTAGCGAACGACAAAAGTAAATTTTGGTGACCTCAATTCAAAAGCGCGAATCCTCCAATCAAAGTGGAGGAGGTGAAAGGTTTTCAGCTGTCGTTAGACGAAATACATGTTCACACAGCACTGACCTAATTGTGCCGTTTCGAGGATAAGGTGGAGACCATCGAAGAGGATTCGTGCTTCGGCATTCGATATTAGGTGCCAAACTAGGGTCCTCGAAATGGGACCAAACTCGGCGTAAAGCTGTTCCGAGCTTTGTCTACCTATCTAATTTCGTTCCCATTTTCTAAGGATTGGCTGACTCTTGATTTTCCAAACCTTCGAGTCTGAAATGTTCAGAATACGTTTTGGTATTAGAAAAAGGGAATAAAAGCGAAAGGAAAAGGCAACGACGGCAGCTGCGATGTGCTTAGGAAATTGAACCTCAGAAGGTTCAGAAGAAAAAGAAGAAGAAGAAGAAAGTAAAAAAAAAACCATAAAATAAAGATAACCGTATTAGATTCATTAAAAAAATATATTGATTGCTCTTAATTTTCAATTTTCCTTTCCCTTATAGCTGCATAGGAATTTACTTCGCCAATATCTCTATCTCTACTCATTTGACCATTTCTTTTATAGTCTTTGGTTCGCTTCCAGGAGTTGCAGAACTGTTTAGATTTTTTAGCGATATGCACCGAATCATGTGTAAGAGAGAAAGGAGATATAGAAATAACTATAGTTAATTATATATCAAGATACGTAAGTGCAATAACGATAACCGGCATTGCCAAGCACTTTCCATCCCTCTATTTCACTTTTTTACCACATTGACTCCAAGCAGTCTACTTCAATTTTCAAAAAGATAAAGGCATGATATTTTTACATAGCATATGATACTGATATTCTAGCAATGTTTTATGCATTTGTAAATAGAAACATTTGGAATTGAAAAACTTTGATTGAAAAATGTCTGACTAAGTAGGGACCTTTCTACTTAAAAGTTCTGCTGTCTTTTTCTCTCTTTCTCTGAAAATACTAATGGTAATGAAAATGGTTCTGCCTTTTTTAAATAATAGTTACGGTTCAGATTTCCATTGCTTGTTGCAACTGCAATGTCAATGAAAAATTGTAGGAAGTTCTTGTAGTTTGGCAAAGGGTCTTTCGGGAAAAAGTTTGCTTCAATAGCTTGTCGGGTGATACCCAGGAGGGGGTGAAGAAAAAGGGAAGTTGGAAGCGTTTACAGTAAAAGTGGAGGTGGGGAGGAAAAGCGTCAATTTTTCTTTTCCGACCCCCGTCGAAGAAACTTGAGTACCGTCGTTGTCGTGGAAGTATGACAAATTGAAATGGCTATCGACACGGGCGTTCTCCGATCAAATCGAAACGTGCAAACCTCAATTTTTTCACGCCTTCCTACCTATTAATACAAGAGCTTTCATTCCAAATAAAACTTTCACATTTTATTTATACCATAAATTTATTTCTTTTTGTGGAAAAAAATATAACTTGTTTTTAGATAAGAATAGATAAAATGAAATGCTCTATAAAAATATTGAAGTAATTTACTTACGCCGTTCCATTGTGCTTTCCAATAGCCACTACTCTGTAAATTTGTAGTTCAACTCTCTGTCCAGTATCTGGTATGAATTTGTAGGTACATCTTGTGGGGCCTTGCAGAGACGGTGATTTTATTTGTCCGAAGCCACGATCCGATTTGCTGAACAACTGTCTGCTGTCCAATGTTATATTGCACACTGAAAAGGGAGAAAATTACATTTTCTTTTGCCTCTAGTCTATTTAATGGAACCTATAGTAAATCTAGTATTTTTTTTGAATATTTCACCGTGAAAATCGTTAATTACGATTTTTGTTGTGTCAGTAATTTGCTCTAGGTTTTATATTTTCTACCTTCTTTAAAGCTGTCAAAAGATCAACTAGGAATCGGAAAAGTGGATTTCTTCTTCAGTATAACATTTGTAGAAGAAATTAAGGCAACTCGTAATACAGTTATAATGTAACTTGACTCTTAATTAATCACAACGAAGCGATAGCGATTTTATAGGTTTATACTGTTTAATCGGTTTAATTGAGAAGATAATTACACGCCATTGCTGCGAGCGTTTAAATCTATTTGCAATTGCAATCAGAGTAACATCGGTAATGATTTTCATTCGGTGATGACAATAATTTCACTTTAAGCTTTATTCAATATAAAATGTGTAGAATTTGCGGACTTGAGAAATTTACTATCCAGAAAAAAATTTTTTGATTAAATCTTTTGTTCGGTAATGATAAAAGAATACTATTTAGATTATGTTTGAAGTTACTTTGTTTGAGTTCTTTGAAGTTACTGAAAGCAAACACTTAACTAGATTATAATAAACTTCTAGAATATCTTACTGTTAGCGCAATGTTGTTCTAAGCCACATTGAGCACATCTGTTTGGTGAAGCTGCACCACAACTACAACCACCAGATGGAACGCAGCAAGCACAATCCTTGCTGGATGAATTAAAACTGCACTCGCATCCAGTAGCGCTTTTGGTCCACAAGTCAACTTGACCTGAAAGAAAAATTGATGAACATTAAAAAATACGAATATAGTCTCTTAAAATTTTGTAAAACTGCTATAGAAATGCCCAAAAATACCAAAATTAAATACTCTTTGCTTTTTTTGTGTACATATTATACAAAAATTATACGATCCGAAATTGAAAACATTTTAGACCCTGTTATGAAACATAAGACTATATAAAAAATATATGTGTTTTCTCAATAACGAAAGCACACGCTTGATTGTCTGGAGCAACGAAATCAATTTCTCGTTTTGGTGTAAAATAGATAGTAATAGAAACAGATCTACGTTCTTCCACGTGCATCGATATATCAATATCTCGAGGAAATAGGGGATGGGTGCTTGGTTCAGCGTCAGTAAAAATAAAGCAAACTTTATTGTGGTCGTTCTCTCCGGAGATGTATTTCGGGAATAGGGAGAGTGGAGAAAAGAAGGAAGGGGAAAGAGAAAGTGCCGAGGAGGAGAAAAAGAAGGAAAACTAAGGGGCAGGCATTTCAGGGAGACAAAGTAGAATAGCTGCTTTTAGTGTTGTAAGTATGTACGATTAGAGCAAAAAGAAGGAGACGGTAAAAAAGTGAAATCCATAGGCTCTGGAGCCCTCAATTATGTGGGATTCTTAATCCAAAGACTTTGGATTAAGGCTTGATTACAAACCTTGTCATTGGTTTAACTGTCAGTGAACGATAAAGGAGATCAAGTTAAGATGGATCGAGGATAAGACTAAAGTGAAAGAAGGTTGGATATCGCTGAAAGATAATAAAAAGAGGAAAAAGGACTTGACAGAGACCTATGTATTGACGATTCAAGATGGAAAAAATTAATGGGGTCCATTGATGACGATTTCTTCGAATCATTTCCTCATTACATTCTGCATTTTATCACTCACGAACCATGTTAATAGTGGAAAGTTTTTGCAATTTTAAGAAATGTTTCTGATTACATGTGCAGAGTATTTTTAAAAATTTTTTGTTTCTCTGATAAGCTTCTTGTTATTTTCCGAAAGTATATTTGGTCAGCAACATTTTCTCTCTTTCTCTCTCTCTTTAGAAGTCGATATCCATGTGTACTGTGTAGTAAATCAAATGGACCAACACATGCTGTTTTTTTGTTTTGTTTGTCAACCTAGCACATCTTTCAATTCAAGAGCTTTTGATATTGCTTATCAGCTATACATTTTCAGGAGCTAATACAAAAAATAATGATCGGGATTTTCGTAGGTCATCCATTATCCGTTGTGTCAGAGTGAAACTATCGACCATGTTCCTCGTTTCGCAAATGTAATTTGGATGCTCGTTTGGTCCATCTGCGATCACATGATTCGATTTCATTGAAACTCGCTATATGGCATATATTATGGTGAAAGCGTATGTGTTGCACTAAACATCACGACTTTCTACAACATTACAGATTTTATACAAATAGATGTTTTACTCTTTTTATGTTCATCTGATTAAATGTTCTAACAATGAAAGGGAAGAAATACTTGTTTTGTTTAATATGGTATAGAACGCTTCTGAGCACTAAGGTTCTTGACACATGGAATACATTTCCATGGATTTGCACTTTAATTGGCTTCGCATCTAACCAATTCCGCTTCTCAATAATTCTGAAGCTATTACCATTCCTTCTATAAATATTTATACAATACACATTCTCGTCAGTCTTTTACATTTTAATCTGTTTTCATTATTAAAAGCTTTGAGTGCAGAGCTATACAAGATTAAAAGTTATTTCTGAAACGTTATATTTTTATTGAATGACAAATTTTATTGGCAAGATAGAACAGGGGTTGGTGATAGGATTGAAACGAGAAACGGCAATGAAATAGATCTTCTTGATTTTGGACGAAGGATTTCATGTTATCCATAACTCCAAAGATATTTAATGCTCAAAGCAATATAGCTAGAGATACGGCTAGTATCAGTCTTATTCTTTCATAACAAATAATTCTTTAGTTTCCGATCAATATAATCAAAGATTGGGGTAAAGAACATATTTATTATACAAATGTTAATGATTCTTCGAGAATTTAACATCGTATTGAATCATCAGCTTAATCCAGACGATTAAAATTTGTGCAGAGATTTATGGCCCCTGATAGCAATTATTACGTGGATATCCAATGATGGGAAACGGATAAGGGATGTTGCTGGGACTAAATCGCCTAATAGCTTTATTTCGACATAAAGCTGAGGCTATCAATTACCTCTATCGGGAGAATACTACAGTGGTTTCAAGCTACGAAACAAGCCACCACTTACTCTTGGATGATGCCGGCGAGTTATCATAATCCGATTTGGTTAATCTGAAACATCCGTACGAACACTAAGCTCGTTTCGGTTCACGTGGATTTCGTGAACAGTTTCAAGGTTGATCTCCACTAAGCTCGGTTTACAGAGAACTTTGCCTTTACCGCAAAGACATCAAGACGACCATATACCAACTACTTTTTAGCCACCCATGTAGTAGGGTTCGAATTACTCTCTCCTTTAAATATAGCACATATAAAGAAAAATTGAACACAGAGGTGTAAAAATAGTTGTTTCTGAGTATTGTTGAAGAGTGAAAGAGTGAAGAATAATCGAGAACGCGAATTTCCCGGGGATTAAGCTGCAACGATTGTCTGCACTTCTGTCCGAAGCAGTTATAAATACCGATGCGACTGCAGTGTCCGCCGGAAGGGGAAATCGTCGATACAGGGCCGACCATAAATTTGGTTGCAGAGGATAAAACCATCGGTCGTTTTCTGTTTCCTGGTACTCTACGCTTGTGGCATCGGTAAAGTGAAAGAGAGAGGCGAGGAAAGTAGGGAAAGCTAGAGGAAGCTTCGCGACGCCTTGCCGCACGTATATGCTAAATGCACCATTACATACCAGGATATCGATGTATCATTTAAGACCGGACGAACTAGCGATAAATACTAGAGAAAATACCTTGCTTCTGGCGATGGATAGAGTATTTCGATTGAAAGTAGTGACGCTTCAGAAAAGCTTTACTGAAAACTCTTATCTATCTTGCTAACTTTTGCCGATAAAGCGCAGGCTTTTAAGCACGAAGAAGGGAAAGGATAAGGTTGACCTTTCAACGTCGAAAGGCAATCGGCCAGATGTCCATTACAACGTATACAACTGGATACTTAACTTCTCGTTTTAACTTTCAAACTTACAAATTAGTTTCGCTTGAGAAATTTAAAAGAAAACTGACACTAATTGAAGCGATGGATGTTTTAATTAAAGTTGATTTTAATTGTGAAAGTTGGCATTTTCTTGTACAGTATGCGAGAAGTGCATAACTTCTATAAACATCCACTTTACAAACAGCAAGGGTTATAATTATCAAAGTTCCCTTGCTAAAAAGTTCAATAGGGTCCACAGGTAAATTTCTAAGTAGAATAGATCATTATAGTAGTATCAGATCATGTCCGACAATCCTATCAGCGATAGTTTTTTTTCTGAAAGACGAATAAATATAGTATATAGGCCTATTAAAAACTAATAAATCAATAATGTTCTTTCATGTAATATTTGTAAGTGGAAGAGTCATTTTAAGTCAGACATAAATAATATCAAGTAGCACGAGTCATTTACTGTCGGACATAAAGTATTATAGGATATTTCAAGTCAAGTACAGGAAATATTCAGTAGTATATGCCATTTTAAGTTAAAGAACAAGAATTTCAAGTAGTATAAATCATTTTAAGTCAGAAAATTATAGATGCAGCAGAGACAAAGTCTTTTTCTGCTGCTAAGAAGTTTGTTATCAGGTTGTTTTAGATCTTCTGAGAATGCATTACTAAAGTTTCCAGATCTTGTTTAATTAAACAGTTCGGAATGTTTCCCCAGCGATTAATATCAGCAAACTGTTCACGACCAATACAAATTTAGTGGTTGGTAGCATTCTTAAGTGTCTCATCGATTTTGGAGGTTTCGAACCTTGTTTGCCCAGGGCAGCATAGTATCTTGCAGGAAAGTCTCGTTAGCTGCGCTTTCAGGAGGGCCGTTGAATCCCGCATACTCTCTCGCTGTTGAAGTTGTTCCAGCTGATTTAGCTAGTTAGCGATTCATGGCCTCCGGCCGTTGATATACGGGGTTTGATATATTGCCAGCATTGTTGCGTGGACGACCTCCACCTTCCTACACGTTAGCTCTGTAGTCGCCGACTGTGCAGTGTGCGAGTCCGATGGGGGGCAGCAGCGTTTTTGCCCCAGTGCATTAGGAACGCGATATTTCAAACCGCGGCCAACTTTTGCTGCCGTCTCTACCTCCAACCCCACCCCCTACCCTCACGCTCCATAAAGCTGGCCTGGAGATTCGTCTACCTCGGGTACTTTAAAAACAATCGCCATAACCGTGACTCCTACAGAATTCACGATCCTCGATAAACATCGACTCCTTCAACATCGGAAGTCGGAAACGTCTTTCGAATTGCTACCCAGTTATCTTCGAAATCTGAGTTGGCAAAATTCTTATCACCACCGGTTCCAAAACTATTCCGGTTTTTGAAAAAAATTCGAGTTGCAAAGAATTGATAAAATTTTGATGAGAAAATATAAATCGAACTTCACAGTTATTCTGCTCGTATCTCAGTAAACTAGCACAATTATACATTCGTCGAGATTTATATAATGAGAGAAATTATCCGAATTAGTTGAACAATTGTTCAAGTTCAGTGTATAAATAGAAACGTGTATTTACTGAAGTGCGAGCAAAATTAACGCGCGTTTATAAGCGATTTTTTGGAAAATTAAACTCAGCAATAAAATATTTGCTGTGAATAATTATTTAAATAAAACTTCTCGACGAATTATGCTTACGAGCATTTTTTAAAAAATAAATCTCGCTCTGGTTTAGCTTATGTTGAAGTAAAAGTTCAATTGTCTAGTGACACAGAAGATGTGAGGTTTGAGATGAGAGTATTCAAGTTGGAGACTTCATTTCTGATAGATAAGGCTGCCAACGAAAATAGAAACCGCTTCCGTTCAGTTTCGTGTATTTTCCGCATCGAAGGACAATTGTACTTCGATGACATGGAACAGGAAGTGAACTTTAGACAGTTGCTCATTTTGCATTCTCCAGTCCATTCCTGCTGCTATCTCTTTACCGGAGACGATGGAAAAAGTTAAATATCCGTCAGTTTAAGTGAATTTTCAGAGAGATTATTAAAGCTGGAACCATTGCTTTCTCTTTCAATTTTCTGATTGCCTTTTTCTGAGCTATTGCTAGCACTATTCTAAACATGAATTAATTAATTTCAATTTTAATTGCTGCAGTAAAAGCCTTTTTAGATTTTGTTACTTTTGTGAAAGTTCTTCGCGAATACTAAGCTTTTGAAAATGTAAAATCCGCTCTCATACGCAGTGAGTTAATAGTAAAGGGAATAACTCGTGAAACTACGCCAATAAGTCAACAATGACATGGCTTCTTTTCATTAAGGGCTCGTTTCTCTGCACACGTGACCATAGATATGTCACTAGAGAATGTGCGACCACGTGCACATGAACATGTATCGTGTGTGGCGGGACTAAAAGTGGGCCAGGCTTTTGGGAGCATAGCCAAGCATTATTATTATTTGGACTGAACCTGCATTATGTCAACCGCTTTCAACACATAGAGGGTCTCTATTCTCAACCTTATAAAGTCCGAATTCGAAATTTCCATATTTCAAAATAGAAAATGGATTTCTGTGCAAATTATTTCCGTTCATCCGAATATTATTTCCATAATATTAAATTTCCATTACCAAGAAAAATGTTCTGCGATTAATGAAAACTAAAAAAGGAGATAAATTGCAAGATTATATAGGAATTGAGCTTGGAATAATATAGAAGACTGACAATAATTACAAATGGATACATAAACTGGAAATTCAGAAAACTTACTCAAAGCTATATATGTACACACAAGAACGACCTCAGAGAGAGGAACATTACACTAGCCTTTGCGGCTGAAACGGAAATACATTTCAACGAACGTAATCCGTCTTCGTTAACTATGTGAAATTTCACCTTTGCGAATTCACTGACCAAATGCTCACTCTTACTAGGAAAGTGAACCTCGCACGTGTTAACTTCATGACCAATGAGATTAGTTTCCAACTTCTTGACTCTATTCGAAACATAAATAATTAGTCATGCATTTTAGACTCTATTTACTTGTCAAATAGGGTAGAGCAATAGAAATTTTTTATGAAAATTCAATCCAGCACAACTGAAATTACTTTATAATTAAATGGAATACGCTAATCAATTTTTTGTTTTATTCTTTCATCATTTAGGTGCTATCGTTTTATAGTTATTGTGAAAGCTTGGGAAAATAATACTGCTGTATTTTGATGAAATGTGCTGAATCGACTATAGGTTTATCTGAGTACCAAGGGGGAGCCTTCACGGTCGACCAATATCTTAAAGCGATTTCTTTTCCCACACGTTATTCTTTTACTCTCTTATTTCTTTTGTCTTCTGCCTTCTCAATCTCTTCCTTCTGTCACTCTAATATGCCTTCTCTTCTTGAGGACCAAATCCTTTCACGCCTGGAAATTCTGAAGGAATTCGGCATTAATAATTCACTCGTTTCGGTCTCACATTCGAGACTCAGGATCCGTTGAAATTGGTTCTGCTAGCTTTAGTTGAACTCTAATGCTTTGCATTTCTTAATGCAGCACATTCACGATCTGAATTCGAGTGTCAAGTTTCATGCTCATTATTTTTGCCAAGTAAATGTCCAAGTACTAGAAATATGCCTGAATTATTTTATATGTTAGAAATTAATTATTGAAAAATCTTCTCTCACACTGTATTTTTAAGTAGAGTAGGTCATTTTATAAATTCAGTAGTATGAATAATTTTAAGTCAGACAATTCTATACACAGTAGCTTGGAAGTATTTTTCTTAAAAAGACGGATATTATAGGCCTATGGAAAATCAATTATGAAAAAATTTTCTTTAATACAATACTTTTAAGTAGTATAAGTTATTTTAAGTCAGCCAATTACAGATACAGCAGTGATTTAGTCTCTGTAAAAAAGTCGAATACTTTGACTGACTTTTTACTTCTAGTTTAAAATGATGGAACTGTATTTATTAGCGAACAGATATTTCGCCGGAAAATAGCAATTTTATACACCGAAATCGCTGAATTTACGTTACTTACGTGATATTGTACGAGCTATAGATTTTACCAGACGGTAGTTGAGCTGTGCAAGCCAATAGAAAGGATATTAAATGTATTTTATTCTGAGGCTGAATTGAAAAGGTAGTCACAATATACCTTGCTTTAAATCTCGTTGGTATTTTTCGTTATCACTTTGTACCAAGGATTTTCGGTTGCATGGAATTATTAAGCTTTTTTGGATGAGTGAAATTGGGATCTTTAAACGAGCAAACTTTAAATGTGGTTTTATGCTATCATCACACAATTTTCATGTGATATTAATCTTTTTACATTTTTTCTAAATTTTAAACTTTATCATCACACTGCTTAATTGCAATATTATATTTAACGGTAAAAAACTTCATTACTTAAAAGTGTAGTAATCATATGAGGCCTGGGATTGAACGTTACAACTACGACTTAATTATTTTTCTCGTTATGACCTGGATTCCCATTTATGAATGAATCTCTGAATCCGTTGTATTAACAAAAGAGAAATACGTTACTGCTGCGGGCGACGAGTGGTCGCCGGCGTCGCGACGCCACTCGTAAATAGATATCACCTACGTCGTGTCACTCGAATGTATTGCTAGCTGGCCTCGGTACTATTCATATTTTTTACCGGTGTCGTCGACAACAAAGAAATCGATATCATCCAAACCGAATACCACTGCATTGTCTGACAGTTTTTTCGAGTATATTTTACCCGGCTAAAATTATTACAGGTTCATTGTACCTCCAGCTTGTTACTTGTCAAATATTCGTGCGGAACGTACCTTCCTTTGAGTGAATCGAAAACGCTAAACCACAATAGAGTATAGTTAAAACTCTCGTGAAAAATAATAATCCCTCTAAAATTTGAACGAGTACTTCTTGTTCTTCTTCCAAAAATATGGAATGAATGATTTTATTCGTTTTCCGTGTAATAAAACTGGTATAGCCTAATATATCACAAATATATACACTGCAATGTCTCACAAAATTGGGGTGGTGGGCGCTTTTAAGATGCAGTACACCTGTAATGCCGCAGCGGAAGAAGTTTGCTCTTTTATCAAGAATTTTAAAGTGTCCTGAGAATGTTGGAGAGAAAAATATGGCAAAAATAAATAATACAAGTTGGCGAATTGCAGCGCGTCGCGAAACGTGACGAGGGAATGTCGTGGCACTGTAAATAAACAGGAAAGAGGCGGAAAGCTTGGCGAATGCCATCCTTTTCGACGTGCGAAGTATATGCAGGAGAAGCGTTGATTTGCTGTGCGAAATGCTCAACCTTTTGCTCTATCAGCCTTAGTGCTAAAACGCCTTTCCAACCGCTTGCCAGAAATCGACTTATTTCCCGCCATGAATTATTAATAATTTGTTCATCCAGAAGTTGCCTACATACGAAATACTAGTATCTGCACCAACTTCGAAATATTACATTCTTCCTATTTATAATTTATATCTTTCTACTCACAGAACTTACCACTTTTTAAAATTGCATATTCATGAATTTATATTTTTAGCAAAGAAACTTTTCTCTCCTAATGCCAGGTCAATAGAGAAATTTTTTTTTTTATATATCGACATAGGAGGAAAGCCAATAGTCAGTTTATGGGCTATTAAGATGAGTAATGTAGCAATTGGCTATGGATTCCAGATTACCAGAAATACATGAAAACTTTGTTTTTCGACTTGAAATTGGTATTTTGAGAATAATGGGTGTAAACATTTTCGACAAACTTTCCCAAGTCTGAGGTATAATAAAAGAGTAAAGTAGGATTTGAAATCGAGTATTTATATTGCATGTTAGATACTGAATGTTTCAGTAACTTTCTTAAAACACATTGTGTAGGAGAAATGCTGAAAGCAAATTCAATAGTTGGCTTGATAGGCTATTAAAATGACTAGTAGTTCCAATTGAATTAATACTTCAACCATTTCATATATCTTACCGCTATAACAGAAAAATATGGGTTCCGAAAACTGAGTTATATCAGACGAAATTCAGAATTGCTGGTATCAAACATATTTATGAATTATTTTTCTTTATGAATCATTATGAATTGAAGGTTAAAAGTATCATGGAATTGAAGAAAAGTAATTTGGACGGAAAATTGTATTTCACGTAATGGAAGCTTTTCATGAAATAGGAAACAAGTTGGACCAGAAGTTTCGTATATGTCAAAGTTTTAGTTTTTACGAGATATGGTTGATGGCAAAAGTTTATTTTTCTCGCACATATAAGCGAGTGTGAAAGTACAGGTACGCAGGGAGCAGATCACTCGGTACTGTTTATGATACGAATAAAGTTAAATGTGGTGAAAATCTGGCTTAAACCGGCAATAAATACGCCCGTAAACTTTGACGTGATTATATCTGATCGGTTCTGGCTCCGTTTCCCGCGTTTTCATCGTGTTTTATCGTTTTACGAGTTGGTTTCCTGTATCACGTTGTGTGGTAACAATGAGGAAACCGCAAGCCGTAAAGAGACTCATATCAAACTGAGGATAAACCAGGTATTGTCGTGATTTCGCTGAAAAGTTAATGGGACTAAATTCCATAATTTTACATCCCTTATATGCTTTTAAGGGTCTTTAAAAGTCGTACTAATTTTATTAGTGCTCCTACATTAATCTATGATTAATTGTGCGCATTAAATAGAGAGCTTTTCATTTGAAACCATTTCTGTCTGACTTATAACGGTATATACTACTGAATATTCTCTATTTAGCTTAAAAACTCCTATAATACTTTATGTTCGACTTTAAGTGACTCGAACTACTTGATTACACTCGTGCCGAACTTAAAATTACTTATACTACTGAAAAATATTTTCTACCGAAACATTTTTGAACCTTTAATTTCTAATAAGCCTATATGTTCGAATTTATTAGAAAAAGATATCGTCTCTGCTGTATCTAGAATTGGCTGACATAAAATGACATATACTACTTGAAACCATTTTTGGCTGGCTTAAATCAGTCTAAACTACTGAATATCCCTCCTAACCCATTGTACTACTTTTATGTCTGACTTTCAATGCCTCTACTACTTAAAAAATTGGAAATTAGGTTTCCATTTGTAACGGCTTACTCCGTAATACTGTATTTACGTTATTTATGATAAATTTGTAATCACACGGCTTTGTTTGGTTAAGCTTTTAATACCTAAGTAACACTGTAAAATTAAACAGCTAATAACTATCGTGAACTTCACTAAAAGCTTCCAAAATTTATACGTCTAAAATATTCAAGCCGAGGCATCTCACGCGTCGGCATTTACCGTGCTTAAATAATAAGTTAAGCCATCGTTCTAGAGCGCAAGTCGATACTGATGTAGATATAAAAGCAGCATCCGACAGAATGAGCGTGACGCTTCTGCTCGTTCGATACCCTGAATCTTTTAACACCTACTATTTCGGATCGTGAACTTTTGCCCTCAGGCTACAACCCAGTCTCAGTGAATCGAATTAAAGAATTACTTTGAAGCAATACGTCGAGTTCAAACCGTCTAGTTCATTTATCTTTACAGTTTCTACTTCGCTTCGTTGCATTCCCAGCAATGATCATTTCTCACGTTGTGAATTGTTAGGACAATTATATTAGGTACTTCTGCAATATATTTCTTAACTGAAATTATTGGATCATTTTTATGTGAAAATTCTTGAAAGAGTTATAGTAAATGGTATTAGACGTTTCACTGGTTTTAGTGGCCATTTAGCAGGAGAAAATTTGACTTTGCAGAATTGAACATGAAAAGATTGTCCCCTTCTATCATTTTAGTTTGAAAAGTTAAACTTGGCTATCTAACGATTATCCCCAAGAAGATTAAAACTTCCGACTTGGTAAACTCTGCGTCAACGACCATCTTTTTTCTTCAGGCATGAGATAAAGGTGAAGTTTTAGCTTGTTAAAACTATTCCACAAAGACTTTGAAACAATGCAGTAGGCAATGAGAATTTCTATGACGAAAGTCGCAGAAGGATCTGAACGGTTATTCTGTAAGTCTCAGACAATTTTCTTTTTTTTATTACTCTAAGACTTCCAGACTTTCAAGGATTCTTCATTTTCATCAACGCCATTAAAAGGTTCCTTTACAGGTGTATCTTAATCTCTCAATAACGGAAGTTGTATTCATTTTAAACTTTTATAGCTTCTTCTTCCTTACTGCGAATTCATTTAAAATGAGTTTTTATTTAAAATATTCATAATTATATTTTATTGTTCACATTTTCTATTCAATTTCTATATTAAATCCGCAAGAATTGAGATGAAGAAATATTGAATTTCCTTTAAAAATCCTTTCCTCGAGGGAAATGAAAAAATCGTTAAATTAATATCAGCGCATATCTCATATGCTAGGTAATTGTGAATTAGAATATGGAGAATGCTTTACTCTCGGTCTATTCCCTACACTGAAAAATGTACATATTCCTTACTATCGTCCTTAAGGTGAAAAGAAAATTTCAAAAAAAGTTCACGAAAATTTCAAAGTATACTCCTAAGGGAGACGTAACAACGCTTGCGGTATATTTCTCGGAAATAAAAGTCTCCAGAGGAATAATTAAAAGTTTCTAACTGTAATGAGAAACTTTATCATGAAAAGAAAGAGAATTGTCAATAGATACCAATTTTATAATAAAGGAAGAATTACCTTCACACTTACTTTACTTAAATTAATTACTTAAAAATATCTATTTTCAGTATAGAATTTCACCATACCAGATTTATAGAGAGCATCCATTTATTGAACATTAATCTTAAATGCGGCCATAATTGTCCAGCTTTGCTAATACAATCAATAATAGAATTCTGAAATTTATCTGCACCTCTACACAACAGAATAATTATAACTACAATCATTTTGGCGGTTTAAATCTTGTGGTTGAAGTACCGCGAAACATCACATATGCATAAGCCACTCTTGCACATTCGTATGCACGTAACTGACTAAACGAGGTGATACAGGGAAAGGCTGAGGGAGTTTGTTGGTTGGGTGGTGAAGCTGTAATGGGTTTTGTTCCTCAACCTAGCTCCGGCTGAGATAATAAGGTATGATATTAGGATTATTAAGGCCTCTATGAGCACGTGTCGTCTAGCAACCAGACCACTTCATTTTAGAACCACAATCAGCTGCATTGGAAAACATTGTTCTACTGGTTAGATCACCAGGGGCGGCGACTATGGGGGGGCAAGGTACTTTTTGCCCCCCCAAAAAAAATTTTGGGGGGGCCGTGCCCTCCCAATATTTCAGAGAGCAAAATTGATATTTGAAAATTCATTATATTGTCCGATCAGTTGGTACTCTGATATACACCAATTTTTACGACCATCGTTTTGTTTCTTTTAAAATAACTTGGAGATCTGAAAAGTTGGAAAACTTGAAAAATTTGTGCCCCCCCAATATTTTTTAGAAGTCTTCGCCTCTGTAGATCACCACTTCATATTCCCTTCTCCCAAAAAATTCACTGGTGACAAGTGCCTGAGAAATAAGTTTAACGATAAAATTACCCATAAAATGTAACTGTAACTTCAAAAATTGTATTAATCCTTATAAAGGAACACTTAAATATTTCAATGTTCTGGAAACACGAAAGCATTTAATAAAATAGTGTTTATAGAATAGTGTTTTTCAGTTTAAACTTCAATCCAAGGTTTTACTAACGTGAATTATTTGTAAGCAAACTTGTATCAGCAGAAGTTTATAGTTTAATTCTACTCAATCTCAAAAGATTCAAAGTCAATAAAATTTCAAATTAAAATCCTCTTAAACTCTTTGGTATAAAAAAGTCAAAAGTTTAGTCATGTTGAAAGTAAAAAAAGCAGATATGAGTGCAGTTACACTTATTCGTTCTATTCACGAGAGTGAAAGATTAATTTACATAATTATGATGAGAGATAATTTTCGAGATTTTCTGAATGTGCTTCATCAGAGTAGAATTCAAATTGGTAATCTCTGATTGAAGCTTATGTGTTATCCTGTTACTCACTTGAGAAATGTAAGTCTCGCTGAAAGGAGTAATTAATCAAGATTGAAGGAATGACAGCATCTTTGAAGAAATTATGACGCGCTGTATTTTCGAATCGAAGATGGCAGGAAGAAGACAAGGCCGCCGCCTACATTGGCTTTCTCGAATCCGTTTCCGGCGGCTCGATAATTGGCTTAGCTCGTAGAAGCTCTAGGCAGACAATAGAGAGATTCTCAGCCGCGGAATCCTACGTCCTCGCGCAACCTCATTCGCATTCATTGGTTTCCAATTAATTCCTACAAAGCGGAGAAGTTATTAAGCTGCTAATTGCGAAGCTAGCTGAAATAGGAAACGTCACTGAGTAGTTGAAAAAGGAACCAGAGGCATAGTCTCAGTCGCTAGGAAACCAATCGACCTTATTCGATTTATTAATCGGATGTAAATTAGCAAAATGCTTCAAAATGTCTTCTATTGGGAAAATATTTTTGAATTTTAGAGAATTTTTTATATTTTATTTTAGTAGAGGTCTATTTTCATATTGCTCCTTTACGACGCTACTAAAAATTTTAGTGTCAGTACGCCATCCATCCTAGAAAGTCTGTTTCTCATGTATTACAATTTCCCCTGGGTTGAGTTTAAAATAATAATATTATGTAACTTAAATAATTATGTAATATAAAATTATTTTCGAATTGTACTAGAATTTCTCCAGGTATACAATTGTTATTTCAAATTACGGTAAGTAAAACAAAAGGACGAGGCAAAGGAAAGGTGAGATGAGGGTCTCTATATTTTCCGAAGAACAAAGGCATTGCAGGTGATAAGTTGAAATAATGTGGAAACTGCTAGACATATTGAAACTGGATACAAACTTTTACATCACAGGAAAATGGAAGAACAGCCTTTGTATTACAGGAATTCCTTTATGTGAACCCTATAGATTTTGCCAGGCATGAAATTTCCAAGAGCGTTTATATTAATACTTGGACACGAAAATAGACACTGAAAAAAATATTCCAATCTTGAAGGTCAAAGAATATATTTTTTTTAATCCTCATCACTTTCTTGGGGTCAGATCGACCTCAATTTTCGACGTGATATTAGAAGAGCACCCAAAGCAAATTTTAGTTATAAATATTAATAATTGTGGAAGTTATGAATTTTTTAATGAAAAATTATTTTTTTATAACTTTTAAATTTTGAGAATTTTTTTATAGATCTCAAAATAATTTTCATTTTAAAAAGACAATCAGAATCTAATTTCTATATATTAAATAACGTCTGTGAATTTTGTCAAGTTGAAAACTCGCATACAATCAGTATGACAACGTTTTAAAGTCAGCTGTGGTCAATTTGATCCCATATAAGTAATATATGTCATTTTTCGAAGGTGTAAGTGATGAGGGTTAAGGACCTATCTAAAAAAACATGACAGTATTTTTATGTTAAGTCATTCTCATATTTATGATCAGAATTTTAAAAAATGAAAATGACTAAAAGGCCGAATAATTTGGAACATTAATCAAACTTTAATTTCAAATTGCACACGCACGATTTATTTAAATTTATTACTTTGATATTAATTTAGTGATGCTTCTGAATTTCATATAATAGACGCATGATTAATTTGAGATTCACATGTATGAAATGAAGCTTAATAATGTGTAGAACTGTAGAACATTGGTATATTAAATTTCTGAGGGTAGTGTCGAGTGTTTGCTCTATATGTGTGTATTTATTAACAGTTTATATTATAATATTTGGTAATGATTTCTGTGTTTATTTAGATTATTTTTTATTAGGTACTTGTTTTTCCACAGAAAATTGTATTAATAATAATTGTAACACTTAAAATGTGTGTGTTATCCCGATATTATTTCTCTAAGAGAAAACGTTCGGTGGTGTGAAAAGAGGAATTCATGTCCGACACGGTCGTGACAAAGCCTTAAAATTAGTTCGATGAGTTTCAGAGAAATTTCTTGGAAAACTTCAAAATGGTCGACGTGACGTTGGCATTACTGCAGCTTGCATCCTCGATTTCTCGGCACGTGCTCCGCTTTAAGAAGGGTCCTTCGAGACTTTTCGAAATGAGATTTCTGCTCAAGATGCCCTTTTTTATTATAGGCTTTTTGCATTCCAAGTACCTTTCTGACACAATGCAGTCAACTAAACTTCTAAACTGACAATGCCTAACCATTAAAGTCGCAAACATTTTCTATTTAGAACATATCAGTAAAGAGTAACATTTTAGAAACAATTTATATCTATATTTTTAAAATTGGCCAGAATTAAAGAAAATGATTATTCGACAAAAATTCATTTGTATCGTGCGAATTTAAGTGTAACGTAGACTGGAAATGATTATCAAAATATGTATCATCCCGTGCCTGGTACACATTCTCCCATAAAAATAGGAGTCGTAAAAAACTCTGGAGTGCAATTACTCCCGTCGCCAGAATACGAAGTTTGTGGAAATGCCGAGAGTACCTATGCTTTTCATATATATGCACCTGCAAACTGCGTGTGTCGGTAGCATGCAATAATAAGCTTACCGTAACCCATAAGCCCATCTCGATACGACGCAAAAGCACAGTAAACGAACCAGCTCCCAATTTCGCGGCTTTATCACTGGCGGACATGCGAGTCCTCTTCGAATTGCGAATCACCGCAAATAGACTCAAACTGAGAGTTCGAGCGATTCATGGATAATGAAAATTTATTGTTAAAACTGCGGTCTAGGTGGTACAAACTGATTATTCTACAAGAGAATTGAAATACAATAGAATTCCCTTTAATTCCGGAAATGTCCCTCGATTTTCTAATACTCTTATCACTTCCCATTTTCCATACTCATTTTCTCACCCTCTTTTTTAACCCCCCTTCTCACATATTGAAAATATAAAGTAAAGAATTTTTAGACTTGGGCAGAAATTTAAAAGAGATGAGAATCGCTGATTCTCCTTGAGAATAATTTATCCATCTTGTAGCTTTTTCTTAACTATATATACTATTTAAATACAACGAATAATTGTCTAGGTTTTAATTACACCACAGAATGATGATATTAAGAGGGACGGAAAAATTGATTTTCGCTAAAGTTGATTGTGTGTTAAAAAAAGTGGCTACTTCTTTCTCGTTGATTCGAAGTCATTGGAAAATGTAGAACGATTAAAAATCGAACGAGCCTGCCCGCAGGACGATTGAATCGCTTCAATTAAGGAAACTCCTAATTACGAGCAGAGACTCGATATTGGAAAACGATTCAACTTAGTGGTAATTCTAGCCCGGGCTTGTCCTCTAGAACGCTCAGTGGTAAAATATTGTATGGAAACGAAATTGCACTGGTTTAGGACATTTCACAATTTCTCACTTGCAAATTTGTCGAAATTTGCACAAGTTTAGCGCCAGTTAAATGAGAAAAAAAGTTACTATTTATTCAACGTTTTCTAAAGAAAACTTGGTAGAATTACACACGAAAAGTTGTTAATTAAATTTGAAGAGAAAGCCTTTTCTAGGGGCTTTGAAAAAAAAATTGAAAAAATACATAACCATTTTTCAGGCAAAACGCTTTAAGCTTGACATGGATGGCGTACAAGAAGAGATTTATGCCCTAGAGGAATTTCAAGCGAATATCCAGCAGAAAGTTCGAAGGTTTTAAAACCTGGAAAAGTTGATCGTACCTTAAGTCTAGGAAGGAGGGCGTATTTATACATATAGACACATCTTTTCTCAAATTGTCTCGTTAGCTACGTTTAGTAGGAAAAATTCCTGACATTTTCTTCGCGAAATGGGTACCTACTATTATTTCTCTTGAATGTGAAACAGAGAAAAGAAAAAGTGACAGAGACGTGCCGTTCTCCGGATGTTCACCATTGTATTTTCCCCAAGCGAATTTACGCCAAAAGTAACAACTACCGCTTTTTTTGTCGTGTCCCATCTGGAGTCTGGGACCTTCTTTCTCCTATGTCGGGA
Organism: Synergus itoensis; assembly: GCA_904066005.1. Lineage (NCBI taxonomy): Eukaryota > Metazoa > Arthropoda > Insecta > Hymenoptera > Cynipidae > Synergus > Synergus itoensis. The sequence goes on along the minus strand of CAJFCP010000133.1, from coordinate 878,421 downwards.
GACCTTTTACGAGTAACTACAGATGAAACGCTCCCAGGCTTTTCTAAGCTCACAATCAATCCAACAGAATCAATGTCGAACTATCCGGTAAAGCATTTGAGATCGTTTCGTTTGCTTTATTCTCGAGCCTCTTTCAACTCCTCTTATATTCTCTGAAACATTCAGTAGTTTCTTTCTTAGAATTTTCTAGCAGAATTAAGCTGCTAGAAAGAGCAAATAATTGCAATTTCATTGTAAAAAGTTTATTCCTATGTAGATAGGATTATTTTTACATGATGATTTACTGAATGTTTTATAGCATACTTTGAAGCAAATCATGTGCTTTATTTCCTTTAAAAAGATGTCAATTTAAAAAAAAAGGAAGGTCCATTCAGTCCCTTTTGCGATTGAAGCTTATTCCTGAAACCATTGATGTCTTCGAACTTATTTATTTTTAGCTTCGCATCAATGCGAAACTCATCCTTTTTCGAAGAAGTTCCAGCAACACGCTTCGACGATTGCCTTATCAGAGTCCTTTCCTTTTATGTGGCAATAAGTTTCCGACGCTTCCTGATAAATGTCCGCAGCAACTTCAAGGATTTTGTTCCTCGAGAATAGAGCTGGGATTTGCTCTGAGTGGATCATAATTTTTCGTCCAGCAGGTTCTCGACCCCACCCGACCTTACAACCGTAGAGTGGTAAGGTCCTTTCGCCACTTTCTCCATGTCTTGGAACGACTTCGACCTTAGTAACAAGCTTTCGAGATTCCAAGAATTTAAAGGGGTCCTCTCTTCTAGAATCTATATGGAACGTACATTTCCAGACTTTCGTCGCCTACTCCGTTAAAATATTTAAAAAGTTACCATCCAATCGGAGATCCAGAAAAGAATCTTAAAAAAAGAAAGGTTTGGGTCTTGGATCTTTGATCTCGAGAAGTTTTCTTTTTTAAAAAAAAACCTTTTTTAAAGGCAGTGAGAATCGTTTAGAAAAAGGGAATAATAACACTTTGAAAAGGTATTCATCGACTTTACACGGACAGTTCAATATTGACCGAAACACTCGGACTTTTTCCGGCAATAACAGTCTCACAGGTCTCGCTATTCTCCCCTCAAAATCGTTCCATTTGGAACCGCTGCAACTCCACCCTCGGGGCAACATTCGTTTTCCGAAATCGATGACTAGACTGTGAAATGAACGAAGGCCATAGTACAGAGGCATTTCTCATATACATGTAATCATACGAGTGTACGCTTCTGCATAAATTATTGCTCGATCAAAATCATAATCAATATTCCTACCATTTCGCTCTCACCATCCGTTCATTCTGATTGAACCATCTATCTTCAGGTTAAACACCCTTTGGAAGAGAGAGTGATTTCCACAGGTTAATTGCTACTTTGATTATGGAATAATTCCCCTATATTACTCAAATAAATAAGTAATATGAAGTCTTCTTATCAATACTTATCAGAAGCCCAAGAATATTTCTGAAGCCAGGTAAAATCTTTTATTTTCATTACACTAAATGTGTAGTGAATTTGAGAGCGATGTTTAGTTTGAAGTGATGCCAATTTTCAAGATCACAAACTGAAAAAATTTTAGGTTCACTTGAAGCAAGGCCCTTGTGGCAAAGGGCCTCTTAACCCATGACGCACAATTATGCAAATTTGTTCCAGCTCGGAAGTAATTTCGTGCAGAGAGCAGAATAGTTAAGAGCATAGAGGGAAAAAGCTTGGCGAAGCTTCGCTCAGTCTGGGAACACATTGCGGGTATCTAGTTTAAAGTCTCATCCTCTCAAGCTTATACGTATGTATATGCACCAATTTATGTGTTCACTCTTCTGCGGAAGTATGTGTTTACTTAACGCACACAACTTATAGGAAGTCGAACTTTCAGCCTCAAGCTGTGCTATTTTCAAGATCACTTAACAGCATTTGGCTGCACCAGAATGAGTTGATACAATGCCTAATTTTTATCCACTTCGTTTCACCTCAATTTTTAGTACTTATGACTTTTCCACTGCGATAACCTGGTTTGAGTTGAAGTGCAGTTAAAAATTAAAATTTTAAATTCAAGTGCTCTGCATAAGTGGGTAGATGCAATAGCACACTTTTCCAAATTCACAATTTCTCTAAAAGTATATTGTGTCTGTATATTTTTCGAAGAAAATTTTACATACATATATAATATTAAATTTATACCTAATAAATAATATTAAAATAATATATAATATTTAAACTTTTCCTTATGCATAAAACGGCAAATCTACTTGTGAGTAGATTAAACATGATAAAATGAAATTCTTTTCAATATCAATGCAGAACTTGAGTTGGTTTTGCAGTAAATCTTTTTGCATATGCACAAAAATGGCGTGAGAACGGAAATATGAAAAGGTCCCGTCGGAGGTTTCTGAATGAAACTTGAAGATACTCTGCTTTTGACACATATTCAATAAACGTCATGCCATTTTACGTTCCCAACAGCACACTACTTTAACATTTTGATAATTTATGCTTTCAAGCATATATTCGGTATTTGGTAAACTCCGGTTGATTTTTCACGTATAATTTAAAAAAAAATAAATAATAACAATGTTAGATGAAATACTATTGAAATAGTAAAAAGCGTGAAAATAGTACTTCTTTGTTTATGAAAGTACGTTTTATAATGGATACCTTCATTCAAACGTTTTCAATTTAAGAGGTTTTGAATGACTTTATGAAAAGTGAAAAGTTTCCAATAGGTGTTGTTATTCACAGCGTGAAAATGACGGCAGAATAATTATTTAAAGCATTTTCATCACGCGCATAAAAAGAACAGTATTAACTCTGTTTCTCTTTCATTCTATTATTCGTGTCTTGAATGCCACAACGCCGCCATTTACGCTAGGACATAAGACTTTAAATCGTGGTTATTAAAATAGAAATTCGATAATGCAAATTCTCGTGTAATTAAGATGAGATATTGCAGTTTACTAAAAAAACGCACAATTGTGGGAAAGCAAGTCAAAGTGTGAAGTAATATTTTTCCATGCATTTCATCGCTTTTAATTTTGTTGTCAGTGACGGAATTAATCAATAGGGTAATAATAGTTTGTTTGCACGTGTACTCATAAAGATATCAGTTGAACGGAAATGAACTTTGACCTGAATTCAAATTGTTTTTGATAATTCTATTTTAAAAGCAAGAAAAAATTAAAATAACACATTTTTATTTCATCTGACGATCCAAAATTGTGAAATTAGCGTTCCTTTCCTTTTTGCTGCAGATAGCAAAGCTTCATATTTCATTTGTAATGTATTATTGTGACGTGCAAATTAATTTTTTCATTAGCGAGGTTCCAAATTCAATTTCCAGATTCTGATTGCTATTTTCTGCTATTAACTGATTCTTTTTTTTTTGTAGAGAATAGAACACCGTAAAATAAATCCTAATTATTATTCTGCTTCATTTGCTTCAGAGAATTTACCTGTTATGGTTCAGAACTTTATTTGAAATTCTGAGAAGTTTGAGGCATTTTGGAGATGTTTCTATTGAATTAATTTAATTCAAGTGGTTAGAAATTTCTTGCGGATGGACTCTAACACACTATAGGTAAAGTTAGCTAAAACAACAGAGAATTGGTGTTCTTACAGAAACAAATAGTTGAACAGTGTTTGCGGTCGTAACTATACACTCGTCGAAGTTACTTTGCATTTAGAAAACAGGATTACAGTTTGGTTGGTTTCAGTAAAGACCATGAGAAGTCTTCCACCACCTGTGTACTCTCTTTGGATAGTTGATAATGGCTCTCTCTCTTCTTCCCACGACTTTAAAGTGCACTAGGTTTACCCGTTTTGCGTGATCGAACCCCCAACTTTCATAACTTTTACCAAGCAAGATTATATTGCACGTTGAATTTTAAAGCAAGGTTATTTATGTACACGAAATATTAAGTATCATCTTTCCTCATTATATTTCTCTTCAATTATGAAAGTACTCAAACAGCTTCATTAATAAGAGTAAAAGTCTCACGTATATTATAAATATATATATATAGTTTAAATACATATATAAATATCAACAGATATAGATCATTAAAAATAAATCCAACTAATTTTTTAATTGAGATCGTTACGAGCAATTTTTATTCAGTTGTAGAAGTTTAAATCCTAGAGTAAAGTGGAATATTTTATAAGTTTTTTAAGCTTGTTAAAGTTGTTGAAAAATTTCTCCCATAATTTTTGCCGCGATTTGCTAGTTTGGGTTAAACAGGCATGTAAAAAAAGTATTTAATACTTTAGCTAAAAACACTTATTTCTGTTTATTTTATTCAAAAATAGTGCATGAATCTGATGCAGAAGCTAAAATTGTTCTGATCTTGAAAAAATACGAAATGCCACGAGATGTATTATCAATCTGATGCTACGAGCAGTACAGCTGGCTCGCGTGGATGATATCTCGTCGGAATAATTCAAGCCACAAACATTGTGTTAGTGGTGTCGAGCAGAGTTGAGTGGGAAAGACGAGGGTTGTGAAAAGCATGAGGGGGAGGGGTAAGAGAGGACGAAACTCTCCTTTGCAGTTGCTTGTCGTCACCACCAGACTGTACTTCTAATTAACGGTAGAGAACAAGGGTCCCCGAGAGAGAGATAGAGAGTCGTTTTAATAAGTCGCGTGAAAAAGATGGGCGGCCCTATGAAAAGAGAGTGGTTACGCTGCTACAAAATAGAAACAAAGAAAGATGAACGCTATCGACCCGAGCCGAAGGCAGTAGCACTAAATGGTTTAAATTAATTGATTAATTAACGGACAACAAAACTGCCAGTCTCGCAACTTCAACCAACTCCATTTCACTCTCATATTCTTGAAACTTTGCGATCTCTCGTAAACTCAACGAAAACTTTTCTGGCGCCTCATCGACCTCCGCGAACAATCTTGTAACTTCCTTTATTTAATCAGTGTGGTGTTACAGTCAGTTTATCGGAAAATTTTATAAATAAGAACCTTTTAAAATCCCTCCTATAAAGGTAAAGTGCTGACAGACGAAATTAAATTAAATCTGCATTGCAATAAAATAAATCTGTAAATCCTCAACTCCATTTTGCTGACCCTTTTTCCAAAAGCCCTTTTCACCCCTTTTCCCAAACCTATTTACCTTTTCTAAACACTTTTTCCTACACCCTCATCCCCTTTTTTATTTATTTTCCTACTTCTTTTTTCTCCCCTCTTTTCTGCAGTTCTGTATGTACATTTCTGTTTTAAAGATAATTTTTGATAAACTTAGATCTTCTTTGATGATATTTTTTTGTAGCTCTTTTGAAGGAAGTCATGTAAAAAAGTAGTAACCTTCGCTTTCTGCACGAAAATGAAATGAGGTTGTAAAAAAGTTGCAAGCCGCCTTCTCATAAAACGTGACCAGTAGCAGCAGTCACCCTTCGCTCTATAAATGACACCTTGCCTCTTTGTTCATTGCCTCCTTGCGTAAATCTAGTGATCTTTTTTCTTAAGGTGTTTCTTCCGTTTGTGGCAAAGAAGTCGAAGCTATATCTGCAATACTTCTCATTTTCGAGACTGGGTTAGTTTAAAGCTTTAAATCCAATTTTAGACTTTGTTGTAATTTCCTCTTTTCACGATTCTAGTTGAGCACTACTTTGAAACATTTTTATACCGTTAAATTTGTTTGAAGAGAGAGGCATTTTTTTTTAATTTAAGTTTGATTTTTAACATTCTGGTTCACTAATCTGAACTTTTATCACTTGGACAACTGCTGTCTTTTCAAAACTTTCCACTCTTTCAAGGAGTGGATATTTTCAAAAGGGACGATGAAAAAATTAGAAATTCTTAAGAGAGAATTCTTTATATAAGATATCTGGCTTATTCTTTTAAGTAATTACATTTGAATAGATAAAAGAAAGTACTTCCAATTTATAGACGGCTATATTTAGTTTTCACAAGAATGCACGCAGAGAATCCTTCCTTTTCAGAAACGCATAAAAGCTTTGAACACTTTTAGAATCGTATATATTTTCCTGGAATAACGAAAGTACAGACATGCTGTCTTATGTGGAGGATTCACACAGCTAACCATCCACTATATATGAAAATGCAAATAGAGTAACAGTGTTTGTGTTTCTCGAGAAAAACGTACGAAACATGCTTAACGAGAGCTTGCGTTTTATAAATATTTCTTGTGTAGGGTTTGCCTACCTACAAATAAAGTGTTCTTTTCATTACTATACTCTCATATTTTTATATTAAAGACGTTTTAAACTTAGTCTTTCAGTTGTTTGTTCAGAACTCATTAATTAAACTGCATGTGAATTTTTAAAAGATGGACAGTTGATGGTTCAGGATATTGAGTTACTTCGTGCACGTTTCTGATTGATTTCTCGTCGCAAAAGCTTTCGCGTATCTTTCAGAGAAGCGCAAGAAGTCCTGATTACTTTTCGATCCGAAGTACGTGGATCGAATATTATCTCAACACGCGTCTCGCAGGCTTACTGCTGGAAGAATCCACTTTTTGGTTGGTAAGAACCAAAATCTTTCAGATAAGAGAACCTACAGTCTCGATAAACCAGGTGTCAGAAATAGGAGCTTACATATTTAAATTGCCTAATAATCTGGAGAAATTGTGCTAAAAAGTCACAATTTCACTTTTTTTTTTCACAATTCGCCCGGAAACAAAAAATGCAGTTTATTATGAATTACCCGTATATTTTCTCTTTGACAGGGGCAGCGCAGACAGTATGGATGCCATGGATAAATCCATACATGGAAATTTTCATGTATGGAAATTCCATACATGAAAAACTGTCTGGAAAGATAATATGATTTTTGTTTCAAAGTATTAAACGAATTTATATCTAGAAATGTTGTACGAAGGAAAACATTTTCTTTCAAATAAAGAAAAGGAAAAGAAAAAAATTTCGGTCTAACTCTAACAGACCTTATCTACTGTGTCTGAGGAAAGTTTATTTAAATTAGATGGCTGATAACAACGTGGTTTTACTACTAACAATAAGGGCTCACTGGCGCCATTAGTGAAAAACTGGTAAGTTGTATAAGTAGAAAAGGCACGATGTGTTCAGACACGTTTTTTAATGTGCAAAATTATATTCTAATTATCCGGATTTTTATTTTATGTATTAATTCGACGTCTGACTCTTACAGACATTTTCTACTGTGTCTGGAGAAAGTATATTTAAATTAGATGGCTGACAACAACATGGTTTTACTACTAAGGGCTCACTGGTGCCATTAGTGAAAAACTGTTTATTTTCATTAGTAGAAAAGGCACGATGTGTTCAGACACGTTTCTTAATGTGCAAAATTATATTCTAATTATCCGGATTTTTATTTTATATATTAATTCGATGTCTGACTCTAACAGACCTTTTCTACTGTGTCTGAGGAAAGTCTATTTAAATTAGACGGCTGACAACAACGTGGTTTTACTACTAACAATAAGGGCTCGCTGGCGCCATTAGTGAAAAACTGTTAAGTTGCATAAGTAGAAAAGGCACGATGTCTTCAGACACGTTTCTTAATGTGAAAAATTATATTCTAATTATCCGGATTTTTATTTTATATATTAATTCGGTGTCTGACTCTTACAGACCTTTTCTACTGTGTCTGGGGAAAGTCTATTTAAATTAGATGGCTGACAACAACGTGGTTTTACTACTAACAATAAGGGATCACTGGCGCCATTAGTGGAAAACTGTTAAGTTGCATAAGTAGAAAAAGCAGGATGTGGCCAGACACCTTTTTAATTTGAAAAATTATATTCTAATTATACAGATTTTTATTTTATATATTAATTCGATGCCTGACTTTTACAAACCTTTTCTACTGTGTCTGGAGAAAGTATATATTTAAATTAGATAGCTGACAACAACATGGTTTTACTACTAAGGGCTCACCGGCGCCATTAGTGAAAAACTGTTTATTTGCATAAGTAGAAAAGGCACGATGTGTTCAGACACGTTTTTTAATGTGCAAAATTATATTCTAATTATCCGGATTTTTATTTTATATATTAATTCGATGTCTGACTCTTACAGACCTTTTCTACTGTGTCTGGAGAAAGTCTATTTAAATAAGATGGCTGACAACAACTTGGTTTCAGGGGTGGCGCAAACAGTATGTATGCCATGGATAAATCCATACATGAAAATTTTCATGTATGGAAATTCCATACATGAAAAACTGTCTGGAAAGATAATGATTTTTGTTTCAAAGTATTAAACGAATTTATATCTAGAAATGTTGTACGAAGGAAATCATTTTCTTTCAAATAAAGAAAAAGCAAAGAAAAAAATTTCGGTCTACCCCCCCCATCGTAAATCCATACATGGAAAAAATGGACTGCGCCGGCCCTGCTCTTTGATAAGCAAGTGTGAAAGAATTCCAGTTGTGTACAAATTTTTTTGAAATGGGCAGCTTGACAGTATAGTGACAAAAGAAGAATAGTACTCACTGTATCCGACGTAAATTGGAGTCCACGTTAGCTGCGAATAAACGAAAGGTGTCACCGCAGAAAGAACGACAGCCAACCACAAGCCCCAACGCACCACACTCATTGCACTAGCAGCCTCGCACGCCGCCATTTCTCTCTTTCAATCAGTCTTGTGCCTCAATATCATCTTCAGGGTTGTTCGCCTCTTCGATGAGAGTTCCGCTCTTGTGTGATTTCTTCTTTTTTTTCTTTTTTCACCTTGCCAAAGGTTACATCCCCTGGGGTTGGTGTGAACGAACTCTTGCGCGCTTCATCACGCTCTTGCACTACCGTTGGACGATTGCACATACGATTTAATCGATGGCAGTTTATCTCCTTGATCCCTTCCTTTCACTTGTTACAACTTTGAGCAGTTTCACATCAGCTTTAAAAACATGCTATAAACATGGTCTTCTATTCACTTACATTCATTAATAAAAATTGTCTTTCTCATACAAAAATCCATGCAAACTCTTTAAGTTACTGTAAAAAAAACGTTTGAGATTAAATTTCTCAGATTGACTTTGTTAGTTTAAGTACTTGAAGTTAAGGATTGATTTAAAAGCTACTTTGGATTTGCAAAGTATACGTGATGCATTTTTTTCTGCCCTTTACGCGAACATAATCGACGTACTGTTCGCACTTAATACAGAATGGTCTGTAAATGCAGTAATAGTGAGACTTAACGATCACGAAAGCACTCCCAGCCTCAAACACTTGAATTCCAAACTTCAAACTAGTGTCTGTAATGGCGTCTTAACACTCGCATCAAACTGATATCACACGGCTATTCTCCAGTTTACAAGGAAGCGTTAAATTTATCTTTTCTCACCTAAACCCACTAGAAACTAGTTCCAATCATATTTTTCAAATATTTCTTCTCCTCTGATCCACAAAGTCGAGATGATGATATTTTTTAGACAGCTTGTTTACACTCTCATCTTTCTTTGACAATTTTCTGAAATTCCTTTTTCAAGTTGTTTTTATTCTTCTTCATCTTGACATGTTTCACTGCATTAACCTGCAACAGAAAATTCAAAGCGTAATCAGATTAAATTTCAGTATGTAAAATATAATAAATATTGTTATGAATGTTTTTACTACTTAAATAAATTAACATTCATTATCTCTTGACATATAATAACGATTCGGCATAAAATTAAAGATAACAATGCTACCTCTGAACATTAATGTTCATGTCGCTTTTCAAGTAGCATCAAATTAATTATATGAGCAATATTGACAATGAGTATCATGTTTATCCGAGTCGTTAAGTCTCGCAATATGTTTTAAGCTCCAAAGACAACTCACAAGTTAGAGCTTATGCTTTTCTCCATAATATCTGCGGTACTTGGATTGTCGTAAAGCTCTGAGGGATGCCAATCTCATTAACAAGGAAGCGACTCCATTTCGCGTAGACTACATAATATACCATCTTATGTAGCTATCATGTCGTTTTGCTTTGTTATTTATTCGTTATCTCCTCCCAAATTCGAGACACTATCTTTAAGTATTAAGGAGTTGGCACCATGTTGGCTCTACAGCATCTGAGTTCCTTTTGCTCCGTACGTGACTTGCCTTACCTTACGTGACATTTTCTACTTACAATTCCTAATTTACTGACTTTTACTACTTTCTTCAAGTATGATGTCACTATTTACTGACTGAATCATATATATTTTTTCTCGAGCTTTTTAGTTTGAAACTGAAGAAGATATTTTATACTAAGCTGAAACTTTGGGAAATGTTAGTATTTTTTCAAAGTTTGTATTTTTTTAAATAGTGCAATTTTAATGAAAAGACCGAGGTCCAATGATATATTTGCTATCAGTTCCCACAATTTGAACTAGATATTTTTGGTATTACAAGCATAAAGAATTCTTAATTAATAAAATATTTGCGAAACATTTAATAGAACTTTAAATTACATTGTTGTGTTAAACAATTGTAACTCTAATCAGTCTAATCCATAAAATCAATGGAGAATGCACTTTCCCGGTTTCATGGTTTGATGCCAAAAATCCTTTGCTCTAATCGAATTTCGATGACCTCTCGTATGGCTATCAATTAGTTTACAATTCCGTTACTGGACACAATTGCTGACCATCGTAGATGTGCGATCGGTCACGTTTATTAATCGAATCAGGCTTCAATTAGCTGACATAATTACACATCAGGGATATCTTGGACCATTCGCAACCACAGGTAGGATTGTCTGTGGCTTTTCAATGACTAGGACCTTTGTTGCGTAATTAATGAGCGGCTCAGTGGTTATTCGCGACAATTAAGCTTGCTTTAAAGCGACGCTCGGAGCTCTGACCTTTGAACTTGAAACTCGTTTAGACCTTCCCCTCTGAGTTTACACCACATAATTTTCCTACGTCCTTTTATCGTCTAAAAGCATTTTTTTTTACCATAAAATCTTTCTTTTCCTTTATAAGTAATTTTTACCCGAAAAACTGTAATTTTCCAAGTAGAGTAAAAGAAAAATCTAAAAATTTGTCTAAGATTATTTTTTGTGAATTGTGAACGTAATGGAAGCAAGTCTTCAATCATTGAAAGGAATGCATATGTTTGTCACATAGTCTAAGGACAGCAAGTCCTAATGGATTTCCTGAGAGAGGATAAGGAAATGTTTGCTTTACATCAAAGGAATGCCTGGAGGAGAAAGCCATTGTCCTCTTCTTCGATTGGTTTACATTTCACGGTTAGACCATCAAGGATGAAAATTTGGTTTACTCTCGGACCATGTTGGAACAAGGAATTACTTTCATTCCTAATCTTTGCACATTCGGAAGGAGAAGTAAGAAAATGGACATGCCATTAAAAAAAATGTGTACCCATTTAATTGAAAAGAAAACTACGAAAGAAATTTCATTAAAAATTAAGTTTTGTGGAATCGTTTCGCCTATAATAGAATATTAAGTAAAAACATGAGCTATGGTTTGTAGCGGAACAAAAAAAATAGAGAAAATGATTTGCAAACGTTGACAGAGTACAGCTATCGTAAATATTCTTTCTTGGCCCAGCAGTCGCGGAGGAGAGACTAATGCGAGGAATAAACAAACTCGTATATTTCATTTAGCCATTTTCCGCGCATTCTGCGGCTCTTTTATGTCCTGTCCTTTCCCTTCTTTTCGCTTTTATCGCTCTTCAACCCTCGGACTCAAAATTTAAAAGTCTTTTATTCATCCACTGGTAATCCAGAATACTTAACAAGAGTCATATTCATTTAAACCTGTAGGAATCTTAGTAATACACTTTACGAATAAATGAATTCTTAATAGATAACTCAATAATCTTTACGTGACATCAACCGAATCCGATTTGATCAAAGTACGTCTTCTTGGGATAAAAGTAATCACACTCAGAACACCCAGACAAAGTTTTTCTAATTGAGCAACCGACACACTTCTATATTCTTTGTATGTGTGACTTGGGTAACTAGTATACCAAGAAACGTGAAATGGCTTCTTACTGGAAAGAAAAGAGCTTTCCTAGAGTTTTCCACAGAATCCTCCAACGAAAAGGAATCCTCCAATTCGACTAAGAAACTCGCATGTTGGTCTAATTGAATTCCAAACGAGAGTCCCTTGAGGTTTGGTCTCTTACAATAAATTTAAGAGAAGGAAGCTTGAAAAGAGCTTTGGTTTTTTTAAAAAGCGTCCTATTCTTCGTTCTATGTCCGCGCAACATTTTTGATAGAATACGTTTCACAAAGTTACAAATCCAATTTAAATAAAGGATGGAAGAATTTTGTTTTTTTGAAAAGGATTCTTTTCCGTTGAGAATCACTCTCACAAGTGAAGGAGAGTCAAAATGTGCATAAGTTTCTTGCAAGCTTCTTGGCTCTAGCTGAACCTATAAAGCAGAATCCTCAATAGTTGTTTAACAATATGTTAGTTATGGTCCATAAGGTACTGACTTTGTGTCAAAAGCACAACCTCCTAAGTCCTTTAACTCTACCTTCGGGTGGATCCTGATGATTAATGACCCATAATAATTCCATTATACTCATGCAAAAGCATTCGCGAATACGTGACCCTGGACACTGCACTGCTAACTAGAGCGTAACAGAGTTAGTCAGGGGCTCGAAGAGACCTAATGGAGCCATTATTACTGATGTGCAATGTGGAATCAAATTGGCGTTCAGCATTGGAAAAATTATTACGAGAGTGAAAAATTAATTAAGTAGATGAGCCCAGCGATGCAACACCATATGCAGTCCGATATTTTCGAAGGGAAAATTGAGCTGGGAATTGGTTTTCATGTTTGTAGAATATTCAAATTAATAAACAAATTGCCTTGCAAAATTTCAAAATGAAATGATACAATTAATATACAATTAATATTAGCTTTACTAATTTCTTAACAGTTCATTCTTCTTATACTTTATGCTTTTAAAAATTCTTAATAGGGAGCAACGTCTGAATGTGGAAATTAAATTCTTTGCCGCAAAATAAAGACAACTGCAGAATTTTTCTGCGCGTAGAAATTTTCCATTAATTTTATATGCGAAAGTAGAAGTTTTTCTGCGTAATGCTATAAAGTCATAAATTTTTCGTGTCCTCAAAGCACACTCCGTGGGCTATGGTGTGTCAATTTTTACTGCACAGAGAGACATATGTGATATTCTCTAATTTATTATTCCTTTTATGATTGCCGGAGGGATTAATTTTCATCATAAACTTTCAGCTTATTTTTAATAAAAGCAACTTTTTTATAACATTTTTTACTGCATACGAAATGTTCTTTACTATAAAATGATGAACGAAAATGTGTAGGAAGTCGGTATTCATACATGTTTGCAATCAAACATATTTTTGTAGTAACCTATCGTTTTAATTAGAGAATACTACTGGAGCTAGAGGGTAATTGACGTGGAAACAATTTCAGATGCACTGAGAGTACTGACAGCCCGTTGTTATCGGTTCACATCTTTTTTTGTGCGAAAAATTCCCCGTGAAACCCTGATCAAGGATTAATAATAATTAGGGCGCGTGAGTTTTCAAAAAATGCAATTTACACTGAAAATTAATTCTCATTCCATGATTTTATCAAAAATAAGAATATATATTTTATAAAACGTAAAATGATGAAATTATGTAAGGCTTTAAAAAGAGTAAAACAAGGAAATAACCATGCAAGTTTGAAAGAGCGTAAAAGAAATCTTATGCAATTGACTCGATCGAACTTCATCTTATACAACCAATTGAAAATTTTTCTCGTTGTATGTATATTGAAAAAATGAATAAAGAGAAGCAATTAATTGGATCGTTTACCACTTCACTTATAGCGAATTATTGATTTCTAATTTTTTTCGCTGTTTATAACTTTTTCTTAGCGAGTCCAATAATTCTTTGATTCGCAGGATAGCAACTGACATGCCAACCGAAAGTTTCTGAGAAAATATTTTCGCGTCGACAGACGTGGCCTTGTCTACTCACCCGGAAAACATTTCTTTCCGGTTGGCAAGTTCAAACGCAAAGTCCGAAAGCTTGAGAAAAGTTCCTCTTTGGTGAATAAATTATAGGTACACGTAACAACAAACATAAATCCCATACTTTTAATGTGGGAATTTAAAAAGTATTTCTTCTACATATATACGTATATTAAACTTCAATGTGTATTATAATAAACTGGTTATATAGTAGTGTATATTATGTACACTGATTTTAAATAAGATCATGAATATATAAGGAATTGTATTATTTAACACTTTTTTCTAAAAGAACCGAAAATCACTTTAATAAATTCGATTTAGAATTCTTGAGTTTTTTTGGTATAATGAAATTGTAGTTTGTCAGATACCTCTCCAGATTACTATCTCGTCGACGTCGAAGTGAGACTGCTATTAGATTACTTCTTGCCGCATTTTACTGCGATAAGAAGAAATCTTTTCTTAACGATTACGCTTCGGGGGAGGAATTCTTAGCAAGTGGAAAATTTGAGGTCGGCGTCAATACAAGTAGAAAAGTTTTGAAAGAATAAAAATGTATCCCGTCGAACTCGAACCTTTTTTTATTTTCTAACTGAACTGCAAGTGTCAAAGTCTGCTATTGATTCTAGATTTTTATCTGCTCATGTCGCAATATCATGCATTCAACATTTTGATACCCTCACACATTTAGAGTATGCACGTGATCACGATTTTCGCATAAATAGTCATAGGAAGCCGATAGAATATCTCAACCTGTGACGGTGTTACATTACGTGATGGGATTGAAAATTTGGATCAAATCTTTTAAATTTAAGATTAATAATAATAGTAACTCTTAAAAATTACTAAACACTTTGTACATATTTTTTACATAATTATTCTTATTTATTTGTAGAGTATATTTTTTTAAACTATATAATTATACTTTGAAAAAAAATATTCTCAAATGCTATAAAAACCAACTGGTAATAAATAAATGTTTTGGTTTACAAAATCAGTGCAATATAATTTACAATTTTAGCTCTGGGACGTGACTTCCGTGCAAGAGGTTTCAAAGCGCAATGTCAGCACGATATACTTTGGCAACTTTTTTTTAAAAAAAAAAAGATTCCTCCACACGCTTCAAGAATCACCTCCCTGAGCCGGGAAAACTGCTACAAATAAAGTTTCTCGATGTCCTTACCACTACTTTTCATTATATTGCTTCACGTAACGAGTTTCGATCGATTTTCTCGATATCGGTACCGTCCAGCAGCGAGCATTAAAATTAAATTATCGCCTCTACGCGAGACAGGCGACGAGAAATATGGGCTGATTTTTTTAATGGAGCAGAAAATCAATGATTTTATGCCAGAAGTCACTCTTTCACAGCCAGCACAAATAGACCATGAATATTATAATTCCCCACCCAATGCATTCGATGATCAGCAAAATGCCTCTAATTAAAATCAAAATATTTTCCTGAATTTCAATGAAGGTCTTTCTAGTTGGTGAAAAATTTTCATTTTACGTCAATCGGTAGTACATTCTGATTGTTAAATATTTAACAATATGAATAATTAACGCCGAAGCTTTATTGTCATTATTTAATCAATCCGTCGCTTTAATATAAAGCAAATCAACTCCCATATTTGTAAAATATTATAATAATATGTCTAGCAAATTAAAGGAAGAATTTGTATCTTGTTTAGTTTATTTTGTGTTGTTGATCCATGATTAACTTTTGATAGCTTTCATTAACATATGTGGCGTTGAATGAAGAATTTATATTTAAATTAAAAATTAAGCGTAAATGACGCGATCGAGTGCAAGGTACCAGTTTTAATACCGTCATTAGTTTTAAAATTATTCACAATTTTAGAGTAGTCTGGAATTTATGGATGTGACATATTAATATACAGTATACACATACAATTTATACCACTTCCAGTCTATTAAAGACATGCAAAGCGTAATTTTGCAGACTGATAACAAAATTTAAACAAAAAAATATTTTTCAACCTTCATTTTAAATAATTTTTTTTAATTCACTCTACAGAACTTTTTATGAAAAGAGAACAATTCTGGAGAATTTCTCACGATCTTCCAGAATGATTCCTGAGAGCACAATTTTTCAGCCTTTTTCTAGAATATTCGAGAAAGTTGCATAAAGTTTTAAAGTGTTTCAAATATTTTCGCCGACTTTTATATATTCCAAGATCTTCTAAAATGGAATTTTGTGAAACATGTTCTCGCGCTTTTCTATTTATTAATAAAATCAATAACTTCCCATTGATGATGAGAATGTAAAAATAATGCAGATTGGGTAATATGTATCGAAAGAATACAATAAATTTCCAGAAGACGTGAAAATTAAAGAAAAAGGAAAATCTGGCTTCGCAGGTGGGAACAAATGCAACTCCCGTCAGTGGCACCCCATGGGATCGTCGTAGATCATTATTTAGCATACTTTTCTTCGCAGCCAGGAAGTGGAAAATGGAGGTGCCAAGAACGCGGCTAGCGGGTTACCGGTGTGAATAAAATGGCTATGCACATGAAACAAGGGTTCAGGTAATAGCGACTCTGGTGAAAAGTTCCGACAAGGATTTATTATCATT
Source organism: Synergus itoensis (assembly GCA_904066005.1). NCBI lineage: Eukaryota > Metazoa > Arthropoda > Insecta > Hymenoptera > Cynipidae > Synergus > Synergus itoensis. The sequence goes on along the minus strand of CAJFCP010000133.1, from coordinate 861,926 downwards.
GATGTGCGGCAGCAGCATAAAACATGATGAATTGAGTTCACTTCTCGTCCGTCGCATATGACACCTTCTCTTCTCTGTATCTTCCTAACCCAATAGGTTTTAATTAATCGTTACCAGATTAATTTGTCATTGCTACATTGTCAGGGTCGTCCACAGCTTCTACCCTCCTCATGTGTTAGTTGTCAATCTGTCACTCATTTATTCTCTTCACGGGGATCAAAAAAAAAAATATATATATACATTTTTATTTTTGAAATAATGCCGAAACATTTCTTTGGGAATAATTTCTATCTCTAACAAATATTTATCATGGGTTAAAGTAAATCCTTAACAGAATCAATATCAGTCGCGAACAGATTCCCCGTAATCAATGAATTAATGGGAATAATCCAATATCCTGAGTTTAGCAAGCAGAAATTTCCAAAGCTTAAAGCTGTCGTGCGTGACTAATACGCTGTAATTCATTGCCGGGCGAATTTTTTTAAGCTCATTCTTCCCTTCACTCGCAAGCCGAATTCTGTTTTACGATCACCCGTGAAATTAACTAGAGTACGGTGTTTTATTCCACTATTAGAATCGCTCGAATATCCTAATTTTTCTGCGAAAAAAAAAGATAAACTGGCTATGAAATTTTAATTCAGGTAATTGAACTTTCAGAAGAAAAAGGGAAACTGTCCGAGCAAAAAGAACCGAGAAAATTACGTTTCTAATTTCATGCATGATAAAATAGGCATTATTTTACGGGAATAAGAATTTAATTGCGTGTAAAATTCGCAAACTATAGTTCAATTTTATTAAAAATTTCTCTTCCTTTTCTATAATAGAATGGTAAAAAGGTACTATTGTATGAAGAACATATAGATATGTGAATTCATCCGTATTTTCTTCTCAGGGTAGAAATATTGGATAAGTTAGAAAATACAATCTGAATGTAAAGGAGAAGATAAAATAAATATGATAAACGCATGCACAAGTAATTAGCATTCGAGAAAGCTCGTGTCTCTTGAAAGTGACAGGGCCGGGACTCTTGTGCATATCGTTAACATTCAATCTATTACCTTCACTCTCAAAAGCTCTCTTAGACCTTTCTCCTTTCTCATTTTCCGTGCCGTCAAAATTCAGTTTGTATAAGGACCTTACGCTCTTTTACATATTGGATCTAGAGGGGAAACTCGGTCCAAGAATGGTTTTAGCGGCACTTCAGTTCTTCGTCGATGAGATGGTTTCCATCTTCTTAGAATTTAGGAGTGAGAAGAAGTGAAGACTGGGAAAGAAGAAACTGATGAAAGAAAAGGAAAGAGCAGAAAAATAGACCTGATGGAAAACTAAAAAGAGTAAAACGAATATGTTTTATTCCATTTCGACGATAACCTTTTCTTTTATCCTTCCACTTATTGTTGAAAGAGCACGACGTAAACGAAACCAGCGGAACCTGATCCATTTACGAGTCGGCATCATCCGTACCGCTGACAACAGATTTTTATTTCAACGCTCCATTTCTCGCTGTCTTGACGAGAGAGCTGACAAAGGAGCAATCCAAAATTTATATCAGAAATGCCAAACAGCATTTCATGTTGAGCTCTCGACTTTAATGCTGAGAGAGAAGTGCTGGTTTTAACCCCGTTTAGGGTCCAACTGAGATATGCAGTTTGCAGACCCTCTCAAGAATAATTCCCGAGAAAGAAGTATTATATGCTCAAAGCTCGGAAAATTATCCGAGTTTCTACCATTCCAACTTGATTCAGATTTTATACATTACACGCTCTATGCCTTTATTTGTACTTCATAATAACGCGCTAAATGATGTTGTTTTTCTCCTTTCATTTGGTCGAAAAGAAGACCATGAAATGCGAGAATATAGAGATACATAAATCTCTTCCAGAAGCGCGTAGTAGGCAAAACAAAGAAGGGCTTCGTATAGACAATATATGTTCACATGTTCACAATGCGGCTGATTAAAGTTGCATGACAGCTTTTTCTTTAAGTATTAGAGAGTATCTAATACATGCCTAGTGCAGACATCATACTGGCATGATAGTTTCACTCTGAGAGTTATTCCGCATGGTACGCGAAATCTTCAGAATAAAAAATCAACAAAGGAGTTGAAAAAAGACGTAAAAGATTAGAGAAGAGCTTGGGAGCAATAAATGATGCTCGAAAAGGGAAACATCTGGAAGGGAAGTAGCTGAAAGGGAAGCACGAAGAAGAGGCTACAAAGTAGTATGTAAAAAGATGAGAAAAACTGAAATTAGTGCTTGTTAACAATAGAAGCATGCAGCTTGTAAAGGGATGGCAAAAGTGAAAGAACACGAGAAAGAAAATTGAGAGCAAGCTGACGGAGAACAATATCAAATATTGAATGAAGTAGGGCCATAGTTAAAAAGACGAAGAAATTAAAGGATTTAGAAGAGAATGGAATATAAAAAGAGTCATCCCTTTTGACGCGGCATTTTATTAATGAAAGAAAATGTCATAGCAGCAGGTGGATTTGCATTATATGAAATCTGTTTGTGCCTTGTATGTTAAGAGTATAAACTTAAGTCGATAGAACTTCTAGGAAGTGCAATAGCATAGTAGTATACTATCTCTCGGATGCTTATTGCACCTGAGCTCTCACAAGCTATATGAGTTTGCTGTTTCTGAAACCTTCCGAGTTATAAATAATATATTGTACTATCTCGTAAGAGTACATTTCAAGGTACCTTGAATAAATCAGAATAATTATTACTCTAAAACTTTGCCATCGATTTTATTATTTAGAAAATATTTATGACATGTATGATTAAAATGATCTTCCCATATAGGGATTCACGAATTGCGGTTTTAATAAATGGAAATATTGCTGTGCGTATAAGTTGTCTAAATATTGTGCTGAATCGATGTTTGTGTGTGGATGATTGGGTGTCGAGAGAGAAGTTGGAATTCACCGAAAGTGAAGTATAATGGAGCTCGCAATATTTCCAATGATTCAACTCTGTCGAAGAAGAGGGTGAATACGAAATGACTTCTTCCTTCAAAGAACGGATCTGCAGATTCGATAGCTTTTGAAAATACGAGGGAAAGCTGGGGTAAAGATGCTGATTGAGGATGGAGGTGAATGGGATAAATTATTATGGTTTGCTTGATTTTCAGCGAGAGGACAATGAACAATGTATATCGTTTATCGCAATAAATCACCACCACCTAACGAGACATCACGGATGGAAGGAGTCCATATATCATAATTTTACTTATGATTTTGCTTCATCATTTTGCAAACTATCAATTTTAACATTATCATTTCGTTCCAATTATCACTGCAAATGTGGACCTACATTCTTTGAATAAAGCACTGAATAAATATTGTGGAAGATGTGACATAATTCAATGAAAAATGTAGTTTGTGTCAACTTGAAAAGTGTCTGCTTTAAAAGCTTGGTAGGTCGAGCAGCATGCACAATGTACAAGAATTGTGAAAAGTGGAAGAGCCAAGGACCGAGACAAGTCGAACCCTCGCAGGCTATTTACTGCCTTGAATTTTCAACACAAAAGCTAGTTTGATCTTTTTCACGTTACAACAAACGAGTGTATTTTCCAAGCAGAGAACCCTTACTTTACCGAGTTAAGTCGTTTACGGGAAAATGATTCTCCCTTTTGGTTTTCTTGTGTGAAAACAAGAACGAGGCGCTTAGTTCACAGGGAGATTTTACTGTGCAGAATTTAATAGGATTCAAACTGATCTCTTCTTAATGAGCAAAACCTAGACGATGCTTATTGCAGAATATAACCCACCTTATTTTGAGATGAAACAAATTATGTAAGTATTATGAAAAGAAAGAGCAGTCTTGTGTTTCCAATTATTCATTAAATCGATAGTTAAACTGAAGTTAATTTGTTTACGCGAAACATTGGTATAAACGTGCATGGCATAGAGAGGAAATGAGAAAGTCTGCCAGAAGTGATCTCGTACAGAAAGTACGTGTCTTTAGATTCCTTGTGGAGGCAGAACGTGTCTTAAGCAAGAATCATTGTTGCCTGTTGTTGCCTGGAATAATACCACTAATACCTGTTTCTCCGACAGAAATTCCAGATACTCTATCACCAAATAAACTCAGTCTCAAGTACTGGATGAAGCCTCTTTAAAAAAAACCGATATCGAGATTTCGAATAGAATTTCTATGTAACTCTATCGCTTTTTTACTCTCTTTGTATTGATCTTCATTTTACAGCGCTGCAGAGTTTTTGTTTCAAGTCACACTCAAGACTAATTCATTCCGCTTCATTTCGATTCACTCTTATCCAACCAAATCCCTTTTAAAAGTAACTGAAACACAAACTCACATTCAAGTTAGAATCTAATCTTCCTCGAGCTAGGTAACTTCTATCCTCGAATTACATACTCCTACTCCAGTAAAGATCGAAAATTCAAAAAAGGATGAAAGCAACTGAAGGGTACTTTGTTGTTCGTCTGTCCATTTCTCTTCCACGAGTCATGGAATTTGTGTCTGAAGTTTCTAGTTTCCATTGGTGAGCAAATTCGTTTGTTATTGCGAGAAACGTTTCTACATTTTGCATCATTGAATCACGGATCAAAGGACTCGGCCCAGTCTAGAAACTACATGCATTGTTTATACATAGGTACTAAATTCAGAGTAATATTTATAGATCAGAGTTATATTTATTACATTTAAAAGAGGCTTCAATTAAAATATTCCAATATAATATTCAACTATTTAGTATGATTATTCTTTAACATAAGTGCATTTAATCACATAAGATAAATCACAATCCTGTAATAATTAGGGACCAATTTAGATTGCTTTGTTCTCATTGCAAATACTTCGAGTCTTAGTGGTTCAGTTAACTTCATTTAGTTCCCTAGAGACGCAAAAATGATCGATACTGTAGGAGTTCCTTCACCCATCCATTCCTTCTCACCCCACCTCGCTTTACTTTTCCTCTTTCGCTCGATAAGGCTATTATAGTATAGGTCCGTAATTCGTTTATTGCATACTGGAAGGGCGACGTACATACGTCACACGCAGTTCGTGTCATGCACAATTAACACGAGAGTGTAGCTTATGATGAATCTATCATCTAAACTGCATGGAACATTTTTCAGTTTCCTTTATCACTTTGTGGACTGGGTAGAAGCAACATATACATTATACATGATATACATTCATGAATAGCTGTCATGTAGGCCAGCTTGCCAAGGGTTATACATTGAATGTAATGTTGAATGTAATATTGAATATTATACTGAAAATTACATTTATTATCACGCCACAAATATTTTGAAACTTTTAGGTACTTTATTCTAACTAAAGTTTACTCTCTGAACTTGAATCATTGAAAAATCTACTGAAAATCAGTGAACTTCCACTGATTCAATTTTCGAGAGTAGAAGAGTGAAACGTAAAGATCGCTTTGGATAAAAGTTCAGGGAATTTTCAGATGATTCATTTTCACATTCCTCGTTTACGACACTACCAAAAATTTAACATCAGCAGGCTCATTAAACCAAGCAAGATTTATAGCCTACTTCCTATATAATTAAAATTCTCTTGGTTTCTTTGAAAAATAATCATTTTAAAAGGATAAAAACTTTCAGAATTTACGAGTAGTAATTCTGAATAAAGGATGTATTGTAGGAAGTTTTATATTAAATTTCCCAAGGATAATGTGACATATTTCTTGTTTGCGGGCTGAAAATTGTCATCCTTACAAAACCTGTCAATCATGATTTTCCTATGAGAATCGAGGGATATCGCGAGGTTTGCCTTATCCACGAGAAGCCTCCCTAACAACGCTCTGTTTATCCATGCGCTGCAGGAAAGTTACGTAGAGTGATTGAGGGATCGGATATAATAGATGCATGTGTAAGTGTGACTACAGTTGAACATGTGTGTCTGTAAAAATATTAGTGTAGTGCAAAATCATTTTAACTTAATCTAATCTAAGCTATGATGATAATAAAGAGAAAGGTTTCACGTCTTGTAGAAGCTTGTTCGTCACAGAAATGTAAAAGATGAAGAGAACAGTTAGAACGTGACAAATTTAAGGCTATTTGGCTTAGCACTCGGGAAGGAATTTAGAGCATAAAAAATTGAAAAATAAAGAGCACGCTGAATTATTGCAAATTTTATCACACTGTTAAGTTGAGAGTGAAGATAAATGAGCCAATATGTCAAAATGCTTCTTTAGAAGGTTGAGACACTGCGACAGCCTCTTTAAGCATAGGTGTTGACGATGCTATAACTCTCTGTAGTTGAGCAAACCCTGGAGCGGTTAAATCAGATTAACCGGTTGCAACTAGACGGATGAATTGTCCTGAATGCATACCACTTTGGAGATGTCAACCTTTGAAAAGGCAGAATTGTAGTCCAATTCCTAGTTCCTCAGAATTCTCTGATGAACGATAGTCCTTCCAATCTGTTCATCAATGTCCCAAACCAAACTACAAAACCATGCCTAAAATTTAGGTACTCAAAGAAACAAGGGATTGTTTTGATTGATTCTTATAAAAAGAATAGACTCTGATGTTAGATAAAAAAGCCTTTTTTCGATGTTTAATGTGAAAAATGAGATGATGAAAACATAAAGGAGTTCATAAATTTTATAATCACCGCAAATTGTATAGTATTCCTGCCCTTTACGAGTACAAACTTTCCTTTCAAGCAAACTCATCGCCTTTTAATATTCATTATGTACACTTCTTAAGAATATAATTGTTTTTGGTTCAGTGAAGCTTTAACGAAAATTGAAATTATCAAATATTTAGTAATATTAGCTTGCTTGGTGGCTCAGTTTTAATATTAAACGTTATAACGTGCTATTAATTCTAGGTCGCCCTTTTATTAGCGGGTTATTTCCTTTACTTCGTACGCTCTCATTCTCACACACACTCTCTTTAAAGCTTTCTTCAAATATACAGAGAGAGGCGATTTCGTTTCATCTCGAGCTCAGGTTATAATATCATGCGAATGTCCTTAATAGGATAGAAAAGAACCTAAAAGGAAGAGGACAATCATGAAAAGTAGGTGCTTATTGTGATCATCCTTTTATTTCAATGTTGATCGTTATAGCGATTTAAGTCTGAAAATCTTCATTTCAAGAGAAAATGTTCATATCTGCCTCTAAATTGATAACACTTTATTGTGTACCACTAACAAAAATACACGAAACTACTTTTCCTACTTTCGACTTCCTACTTTTCCAACGCCGTATTCCAATTCACCCTTTTCCTATTTCTTTCCAACACCCTTATTTCCACCCCCTGTCGAAATCCTTTCCTACTTCATAATCCACTTTTGCGACCCTTTTTTCTTACAACTCCTTCCTAATTACCAAACCCATTTCTCCAAATCCTTCTTTATCAACCCCTTTTCCAACCCTTCCAGCTTTATATAATGAAAATTAAGTATCAAATTTAAGCAAAATGTTCGCGAATAGTTTGGAAAATTGATGCTGTTCATTGAATGTTTTCAAAAAGTTATTACACTAGGAAAGGAAAGCAATCCGTTATTAGGGATTTAGCAACGTGCATACGTGAGTAAAGAAGCGTGTTTGAAGATAGACGAATGGTACGCTGTAGACAGTAATAGAATTTAAAATTAGCTTTAAATATTATACTGGATCAGTGAAGTTAAAAGGTCGATTCCACAACATCACACAAAGGATATGAGTGAGCGCTAGCCTAGTCACACGAATTAACAAGCAATGTCTATCGAGAGGCACGTGGACACCCACCACAACTGGCGTTCCTGGTTAGATTGGTATTCACAAAGCAGGCCTGCAAACGCCTGAGACTAAATTAAATTCACGTGCAATAAATGGGTGGCACCAGTTGCCACTGTTGTTACAAAGCTTCGATTAGAGTAACGGCTGCATAGGCAAAGCACGAACGTTCCTTTAATGTGGTTTAATTAGCTCTCTTTCAGTCAAAAAGTGTAGCGTACATTATTTTCCCACGCCGCTTTATGAAACTATTTGTAAGATTCTTAATTCCTTCATTAAGGGAAATTTCTTAATTAGGATAGCACTTTTTTATTTATTTCAAATTTAGTGTGTACTTTACTTAAATTAAAACAAATCTTTGTTGTAGTAACCTTTCGCTTTCAATTCGCTCCTTAAATAATTCAACAAGTTGTAATTTTGAAAAGTCATAAACCAGAAAAAGTTAACTTCATTTCCTCGCTCTGGAATAAACGCCGTGTCTAGATAAAGCTAACTGAATGCATTGCAGAGTGTGCGATTTGCTGACGCACGGCTTGCTACATACTTCATTTTTTCGTAGTGTTAAAAAGAATTTTGCTCGATGAGTTAACAAAGCTTCGAAAAATTTTTAAACGGAAGCAGAAAGGAAAATTTAAAAGTAAGACTTTTACAAGAAACATTAGAGAAGCATAAATGAATATTTGACATATTTTTCTTCCAATTATTTTCTATTATAAATTTGAATTATCTTTTGTTTTGTAATGAGCAAAGATATTATCAAGGATTCTTTCGATTTCTTAAGCGAATGCTTTGCTAAAGCGACAAAATCTCGTTAAGAGGAAGGCAGTAATTCTCTCGATAATTTGGCGTCATTCCTGTCTCTTACCCGATAAAATATGAGTGCAAATTACCCCGATGAAGTAAGGTGGCGACCGAAAATTAAGGGAGAACCAGCAATTTATCGACCTTTGCTAAATTGGTATGACAGAGTTTAGGGGACTCTTAAATTATTAGCCGACAATATCTAAAAAGATATCGAGATAAAACTAATCCAAAGAGGGATTCATTGTAACTTAGCTTTACGGAAAAATATATAATGAGATTAAAAATTTTTTATAATAATAAATTTTTTCTCTTTTAAGATTGTACTTTAAAGCCTTAGAAATTTTTTCTAATAGTTAATTAATATTCATTTAATAATTAATAAACTCTAGTAATAAACTCTAATAATGCACATTAACAAATTTACAATTATGTATAATATTCTGAAAGACAACTTATAATTATACTGCTAACGCACGTGGCGGCGGAAGAAATTTGTTCATAAAGTTCATAAAGATATTTCTATATAATAATTAGTTACTTTTAATAGATATATATACATATACATATATATATTTAACGAAGGTTCTTGATTACTCACCTTACAAAATGTCACGTGGGTTTTGACATTCACTTGTAATTTCGTTTGTATCTCAGGACCATCAATTACAAATAATTTCCACTTTAATTCACAATAACCGATTATGGAATATTCACAATGTTATAAATTTCGTCTAAATTTTTTAGAATCTTAATCTGTACACGATATTGAAATCCATTCAAGCACTGTCAATTTAATTCACTAGTCCTAGTACTTTATACAAAAACACCATACGATTGTTTGCTTTATTATTTACATAATCTACTGTAACAATAAATAATTCATAAATCGTACTCATTATATTTTTTCAATATTGTGAAAATTTCTCCTTATTTGTAAATAAGCATAAGGCTTTCTTAAAACTTGTTAGAGACGCGTGTTTTTCAATAGAAGAAAAATCAAAATGGAAAAAGTGGAAAAACTTAGAGAAAGTTTGTATAAAAAATAAAACGCCGTTTTCACTTGTTCATTTTGAAGTAATGGAAAATTTGTCCTAAACTTTATATCTATTTAGTGAATAAAATGTTGGGAAATTTATTATTTTCCTTCGACGTCTCGCGAGCGCACGAATACGTGAGCGAGAGGCAGGGCGTCGCGACGCGATTTGCACTGACTCGTAGATTGTCCGTTACCCGCAGAAGCTAGGAGTAACCCCCTACAACCCTCTTTTGGTTCAACCCGCGGCTGCGCTTGGGCTTTCTGTAGACCGTGCCCTATCCTAATTCTGATCTAAGTAAGAGTGGCTTCATCTGTCTGAGAACGAAAAAATGCCTAAAGGCATTCTAGTCATGACCTTTATTTCAATTTTCTACAAGGAACAAAATAAACAAGTTCTCTCGTTGCAATAGAATATAAACTTCAAGGAATACCAGAGTTTAAATCAAGAGAAAAGATGTAAAAATACTACCACTTATCTACAATAGTTTTATTTTTTATGAATTGCAACCGTTTTGAAAAAGCAAATCAATAGAGGATAAAAAAAGGGATGGGAAAGGGGGTGAGAAAATAGGGTGAGGAAAGTGGATGCAAAAAGGTGGTTAGAAGAAGATTTTAGAAAAAAGACGCAAAAAGGGACAGGAAATTGATTTGGAATAAGAGGTTGGATAAGGATTTTAAAAATGTTGGAAATATGATTTCTTTCTTGGAAAATGAGATGAAATTTCAACAACGATAATTGCTAATTTTCTTATAATTAAATACTGCTGATAATTTAAAACCCACATTAATATGCATTAATATACCCACATGCTTTTCTTTGAAATATTTTTAGTATTCATTTAATGAGATATTTCTAAATAGAAGAAAATTGTATTTTAATGAAATGTTCAAGCACCTATTCTCACATGCAGTGTTGGTGAGCACAATTGCCGTTACATTATAACTATTTTACCGTCACCATTATATAAAATGTTTGATTAATTTATTAAGTTATTCATGTGATAATAAAAAGTGCAAATAATAAAGTAATAAATAAATTGCTATCACGAGTTACCAATAACATTTTATTTTATAATTGTAAAAATTGTGGGGAAATTGATTGAAATCAATTGGTTTTGCCGGCTTAGGAATTTCAGTAGTATCACTAACATCGAATAATAGAGATTTGGCCGGCGAGAAACTCTGGAAATTAAAACTCGTGTAATTTACAATCGCCGCTTAAATCCCCATGGCGTTTTCAACAGTCGAGCCGGAACTCTATCAGAACTATTCTACGTACGCGTAATCTCTAGGGTAATCTTAATTTTCAAACGTTAAACCATGTTTGCAATGTGTGTATACTGTATATATATTCAACAAACTCCATTCACAGTTCGTAGTGTTACATTTTTTTATATTTTCCTCTAATTAATCTAAAAACAGAACATACACTTTTAAAGTATAGAACAAAAAGGACCTGCGAAATATTTTCTAATTAAGATACAGTCACCAATTGAGTAGTTGATTTTTTTTAATCCCTTGGTACTGTAATTATTAAAATTATAGTAAATTTTTCAACGCAAAGTTTTTTTTACTTGTATTCTTTCAAAAACGTATCCATCTATTTATTTCGACGCGTAGTTTATACTTCTTTTATTTTATATTTTGATTAATGCTATGTGATGATCAAAAGGCAACTTAGAGAGTTGTCTGAGAGATCAGTCTTCTCTTTTATACCTGATACGCCCTTCTTTGTTAATTCACCGGAAGCTTCAATAAGGGAACTTCGCCCACAAAGAGTCTTCGGACCTGTGATACGACCGTCGTATTTCCTTACCTAATGTGCTTTTCTATATTCTTTTATATTTAATAAGATGGGGGTGAGAATACTGTGGGAGGAAGCCCTGGAAGAAAAGGTCCCTCTAAAATTACGATCACCATTGCTTGCAAGCACCCAAGACCCCGGTAAAGCGGATAGGGGAGAATTAATGCGGGAAGACAAAGCACAGAGGTGCGATGAAGCGTTGCTCCTTTTCGATTTCCTTGAACCCCATGAGATCACCTCAAGTTTCCCAACCCCTAGTTCTCGTTACGATTCCAGGAAGCTCCTTAATCAGCTGGCTGCATTTTTCTCCTCTGTAAGTGGCGATTCTCTTATCTGGACTCTCTCTCTTTCACTTTGAACACCGTAAGTTCCGTCACGATGGTTTGAACCATTCTGTGCCACAATTACGGCGACATCTTACTTGATGAGGTAGAAAAGGGAAAAAAAATTTTTAGATTCATTCACATAAATGGAGTTATTCATTTGATGTATTTTGTATCTATTGAAATTAAATCTGTTGAAATTAAAAATTTGCCTTAAACATTATTTGAAAAACGAAGTGAGCGTTTGAGGAAATGAAGGTAAGGTGGAAAAGGAGAAAAAGGGGGAAAAGGAGGAAACGGAGGTGAAGGAGGAAAAGGAGCGATAATAAGGACGATAATGGAGTAGATATAGAACTGTGTATGTTGGAAAAGATATAGGATATGGAACAGATGGGAATGCGGATTATGTACTCGAACGAGCACAGAAGAGAACTTCGACCTGAAACAATTTCTAGCCTTTAAAATCCATAAGACTTTCCGAAACGTTGAAGGATTCCTGAAAGAAGTTGTTGATTTTCTTGCGTATATACCTAAGTATGCGATCCGAGCTTGAATTCAGCGTCTGTTTCTTCCAGAGTGATTTCCTTACAGATTTCTGTTTCCGGTGTCTGTAGGCCACTCCTTCTCAATTTCCAAGTCGATAGACTTGTGATGTTTATAAATGGACGAAGAGAATGATATTGGTTCAGTAGAGAAAGGAGAAAAGACATATCTTCAGAAAACGTAATTAATGCTTAGATATAATTCATTAGTATTTCATTAAAATAGAGGAGTTTTTTAAATAATATTCATAATAATATTAATAACAATGTCAATAAATCAGCGAAATTAAGAAGTTAGCTATTACGTAAATTCTCCGCAGATTTAGCGGATGTATTTCCATCGACGATAGGGATTGCATCGATTGATTTAATAATTGATTTAATTAACCCATATATTGCTTCAAGATTGTAATGGTAATTCTAGCGAATAAATTCCGTAGCCACTTAATTTAAAAAAAAAAGTATATAAAAATGGTAATGTAATTCTTGTAGAAAAGTTGTCGCTTTATTATTGCAAAGACAATAATAAAATTTACAAATAAATAAGCCAATAATTATTTCCCTTGCGAATATTGGAAGATGAGTAGAATAGAAAATAATGAGTATTTGTACGGATTTTGTTCGAATCTCGCAAAATCGACCTCAAGAAAACATATACATGTACAGACATCCTAGAGTCTGGGTATAAAAGAGAAAATAGAATAGGCTCTGTTTGCTCCGTGTTGCATTCCCCGCTCCAACTCCTCGAGATCCGTTTCGTTCCAAGTTGGAAAATTGAAAAACTTGCCTGACGAGGTATATTTTCTTTCTCTGTTCAGGGTTGTTTAGCTCTTCATATTGCCATCGATATTTATCTTACAATGATATTTCTTCATTGAATTTGTTCTTTAATATCTTATTATTAGATTTCTCTTCTGTTTATAGATATTTGAGTTGACAATTCAACTATCATAAACGTTTTCTTAAACAATTTCTTTTTCCTCATTTTTCGAAAGTTATAGTTCATCTCTTATAGCGAGGCAATATTGGAACACAATGTTTCATCGAAAAAAGATGGTGCGCAGATTAATTGCACAGATTTTACTGCTATTTTTTACCCGAGTGCCATCAAGAAGATTTCAATGCTTGCAATGAAAAAGCTTTCAATCGATTTTACATTCATTATGAAAAAAGTGTTTTGCTTAATTTTATTGAAATTTTTAACATCTATACCATGATTGTCATGAATTCAATTATTTCTAGTTTTAATTGCTCGTTTCAGAAAAGAGAGGTGTAACTTATCTTTCAATATTTTTCTGAACTTTTTTTTTACTTTCTTCGTAAAATAATGTTAAAGAGAAACACCGACTCTAGAAGACTCGAGCAGAAAAAGCTTTAGAGTAGATGGTATATGTAGAAGATGTAAATGGAAAAACAATATTGATGCAGAAGTCGATGACTTCTTCTTTTACCTGTCTATAGAAATTAATATAAAAAGCATTTTTTATTAAGTTTACATGATTTTTAAAGTACTTATCGCTAAGTAATAAATAATAAACCTGAACAGCAGAAGCCTTTTTCCTTAATTCGCTGTCTGTTAAGGGTGGTTTAGAACAAGGGTTTGAGTTTTGGTATTTGGGATCAACAGAAAGTGGTCCAAAATCAAATGGATCTAGCAAACTCGCATAATCCTCTGATTGCAAATTCCCAATTTTGTAGCATAAATTAACATCCATGCATTTTGCGGCCAACCGGTAAATTTCATTTTCGATTTCATATGAAAATCTTCCTCTATGTACGTAAAATAACTCGATAAATTAATTTTAAAATAGCAAACACGTTTTAAATTTTTAAATTGATATACCTGTCGCTCGAATTCCGTGACAAGAATAGTTGACACTCTTGTAGCACAGAATTAAAAACAAGAATATCCTGAAATATATTGAATTAGGTTGAAAATTATAAAGTAATAAGATTTAATTTTAACTTACGACAGAATTAGCGATTCCTGATGCTCGCGTTTGGAAAGTTTGGTTTATTACTAACGGTTCACCATACGAATTCTCTGTCAGCATCTTCCCTGTAGAAAATGAGTCATTATTAATAATAATAATTTTTTAACTGAATTGTATAGTTTTTTAAAAATTGAATTTCTTTTAAATGATATATTCCTTTGAAAATGACAGTTATTTCATTAATTAGGAAATTTACTTCATTAGTATCTGGATATGTGAAAACATCGAGTGTGTTTCTATCAAATAGTACAGTGAGTTCTACATCGGAAATGTTTGCTATACGTCCTTCTGTTAATTCGAGAATAAAATTGCTTGGAAGACGACAACCTGCCAAAATTCAATACTAATTTACAAAGTAATTGATACTTAATCAAATTATTTTAATTTAGATATTTTACTTACTTAGTTCTTCCAAAGCGAAGGTTGAAATCGTTAGCAACGAAAGAATGACAAAGATCATTTTAGTCGACACAATTCACTCACAAGAAAATTTGTGTCTTTTAGACTGTACTTTAGAAAATTAAAGTCAACTCAAGAAATTTAGATTAGTATGCAGGTTTTAAGGACAGACAAATTTAATTATCTGAATAGAACGATATTTCCACACCTGATCAAATAGTCTGTTTCCCCATAATAGATTTTGAGTAGCAGATGTATGTTTTCATTGTAAAGTTTGTCTAAAAAAGGGGGATCCCATTCACCAATTGATTCACTTTTAATGCTTAATTTTCAAACTCTCAGTGGCATCAAAACATTGTTTAAAACTATGCGATTAATAAAATAATCAATACATTGTCTCTTTTGTGCCTTTCATAATGTCTTCCTTTTTTCTGTAAATTGCAACACATTCGAAGTACAATTTGAACTAGATTATTTATCGTTAAATGGGAATAGACGTGTGAGATTCAATTGAAGGGTTATCATTCAATGCAGGTATGCAAATATTTTATTCCTTTATGAATATGTCAGTTAATGAAGAGTATTCACTATACAAAGCTCATGTATTAATTAAATCAACTATGGAGTTTATATGTATAATAAATATATTTAGAGTCAGGCTTTTCAAAAGAATATTATTAGCAAAAAACTATCTATTCACGAAAATTTCAATACTGTGCTTTTTAAATTTCGAATTTCCTTTTTTTCAATAGAATCGGCAGAATGACGAAGGTGAATTAAGTAATAGAGACCATTTATTAATCAATTCAAAGCTTACTAAAATACACATCAAATTTAGTTGAGAACTTGATCATTTTCGGTCTATCATATTAAAACTTCAGTTTATCTATTTCAGAAGTTACAAGCTGCTCAATTTCAGTTTCGAGAAGCAAAACGATATCTGTTCTCCATTTATCAATAGTCCAACTTGCCAAACTTGTATAGACTCTATTACATTCTCAAAATATTTTTAAAAGAAGATTAATTCTCACTGCGTTGGCATATATAAAATATAAGATATACACTTTATTTTTTATTATTTCCTCTCGAGAATATTTTCAATCAGGAAGTTTTTGTAGACATATTGGGTACTTTGACGAAGGAAACTAAAGGTACAGATGGAAATCGAGAAATGGGGATGTCTCAATTTAAACACATATTCCTTTTTTGTCGTTCGACATCTCAAAAGAGAAATCTGGATGTGAACATAAGGGTTCTTTGATAGTTCGAATTACGAACTCTTTGACGATTTTTGAATCCATTGAGCATGATGAAGATAAGTAAATACGAAAATAATAGAAGATCTGAAGGAGATGAAACGGTTTTATTTTATCATTGTAAAGAAAGATGGAATTTATGGTTTCTTGTCCAACCAATATATACTCTTTTTCATTTTCAGAATATGAAAATCTTTATTTCAAACTTTGGCGTACAGTATTTTTGATCACTACGCTCTTGAGTCAATTTATTCATAATTCTGGGAGAGAATCGACAGAAGGGTATTATGCTGACATGTTGATTTCATTAGTTTAATTAACAAAGAGCGTGCTAAATAATTATATTAGTGCAGAAGCATGCATATCAAATTCGC
Organism: Synergus itoensis; assembly: GCA_904066005.1. Classification (NCBI taxonomy): domain Eukaryota; kingdom Metazoa; phylum Arthropoda; class Insecta; order Hymenoptera; family Cynipidae; genus Synergus; species Synergus itoensis. The sequence continues at coordinate 845,675 of CAJFCP010000133.1, read as the reverse complement.
ATCAAAATATGCAAAATTCATCGATTCTATGACAATCTAATATCGTATTCGCGGAATCTCGATTTTTAATTTTAAAAAATATTCAATTATATATTTAAAATCTTTCAAATCATATTATATTTTAATTTACCAAAATGGTTACTACTGTAGTTACTTATATAATTACTTTTGTAATTTATAAGATTTTTTTATTTAAAGATTGGAGGAATATATGACTGTAATCAACTTTTTAATTTATGGCAACACAAATGAAGAAATTAGAAGCAAAGTGTAGTATAAGTTGTTCAAAATGTCTCAAGCTGATTGCAACCGAAACAATTACTCGGTTTTCTCGTGATACATATACCTGCTATAAAGACCGGATACAGAACTATGGACGGACACACGTATTTCTACGCGTCCCTTGAATACCAACTGCCTGTGTATAAACTATCTAGTTGTCCGGCACATAAATCATCCAGCAAGGAGACTTTACTGAGCGAAAACCAACCATTATGCAGAGAATGCCATTTACATGATAATACCCAAATAGTTGAACCACATGTAAATTTCCTTTAGAATATTCAGCTTCAAGAAGAATCTGCTTCTCCGTCAACAAATCATTATTCCAAGCAATCAATTCTGACAGACATAATCCTCCAGCTATATTAAAATCCACACCCTGGAATAAGCACAGATTGCAAGCAGCACTTTTATGAGCGGCCTCCTAACTTAATTTGCATATTATTAAAAATGGCCACTCTACCCATCTGAAAATTCTCGTCTAGGTTTCCTGTTCTATAGAAATCTGTACAGGAATGTTCAGCTAGCCAATTCAAGTTCATTCGGTTTAGAATTTCTTCATTCCAGATTCCGCATGTCGCATTCATTTTTCGTTTGTGCGTTCCTATGAAACTTTGAATTTGTCCACTGGAATCTAGATCAACTCAATCGGAAACATGTTTTGAACATTCCAGTGGAAAGTTTCAATACGCCCACAGCTTGTTGAAGAGGTTAGCTAGCTTGGCATACTTTCCATTTGCACTTGCACTTCCGAACGAGACCGGGCATTCAACACTGAAAATTGATTGTGCGCACCATGTAACCGGAAATTGCTACGCTTGAAATTTCTTTACACTCGTTGCATACTGCGAAATGTACTTTTAAGAATTTCTCTGAAGTTTTTCAATTTACTTTATTACACACATGTGTCAGATATTATTTGTAATCCCACAATATTGAATGTGAAATCACTCGGTTTTAGTTGTACGTGAGAGGAAATAATTGCAGTACATTTTTTGCTGCGTATTGACAAAGAACATGTTTGAAATCGTGTTTGCAAGGTGATGGCAAAAGTTCGACGAATTTCGTATACTGATAGGACTAGTATCACTGCAGCAATAATTAAATGCATAATGAATGAATGTGTTTACTGTCGACGAAAATTTGCATTTTCACCGGAACGGAAGCATGTGCCGTCTCCCATAACACCCACGGATAATCAAATCGTGCTCTCACTATTATTCATTAATAATTGATATATTTCTTGTACCTCGGAAACGATTATTGACGAATGCTGACATGTCAAGCGTTCCAAATTCAATTCTGCGTTTCAGAAAGTTTTAAGCTTCAAACATGACAGCTAATTATCCTCCATGCAGTTTGTACGTAATTTGTATTTATATTATAAATAGAAATTTAATATTCTGGGCTTTTTAACTTTAATAAATTTGAACTCTGCTAATAATTAATTTATGTGTGTGTAAAAATATCGATTTTGAGCTTATATCTGCGGAAAGCTGTTATAGGCAGACGAAGATGTACTACTTATGTCGCATAGAAATTCCTCTGTGGCATTGTCGCGAGAAATCCATGCACGTTCTCCGGAAAAATCCATTTCCACGTAAACCGACCATCGAACGAAGTAATACCCCACGTAAAATCGATCAGACGGATATTTCTCCGTGAAAACCGTCGGGAATAACAGACATTCGCAGTGAGACTTGTGGGTTACCTACGACGTGGGATAAATGATTTACCTTTGCGCTTTTCCTTAAGAATGTTTTTTCTTTATGGACACTAAGAAAAGTGCAATCAAGATTTTTTACTGCACCATATAAGGATTCCTAACCAAGGCAAAAAGGACTTATTACAGAGTATAAACATGGCCTGAATGTCAGTAAAATTAAGTGCCTTATAAAGCATATCACGTTCCCTATTCAAATTAAAATACTGATATTATATGTATTGACTGTTCCTAATTACCTGCTTTGCTTAAGCGTTTCAATTTATAACAGGAAGTATGTTTTGAGTTATGTCAGAACTACAAACATCCATTATCTCGAGGGCTATAAGGAGATTCCAGAGTGGTGAACGGTTGTATATGTTGAACTATTGCTTAAACGCATGATGCATGATTATAGTGCATGTGAATTCCAGAGAGCTACTTAGAAACGATACACGCCAATGATATGGCTTAATGCATACAATGAAAATTGATATAGACATTACCATCATATGTTTATGTATTTTCTACATGAAAAATATCTGATCTATGTGTATAATGTTAGATTTCATAGACATAGTTATGATATTTACACACATAAATAATCAGAGCTCGAAATATAAATAAAGCTATGCGTTTATCGTCCATTAGGGTGAAAAGAATGCAGAACCCTCTCACTCTAAATATCGGAAACAGTGAAATGCATTATGCAAGGAATGAATAGAAAGGGAAGTTGGAAGGAAAAGGGGACCTGAAAAGATATAGGGGAGGTTTTGTTGTGGTGAGCGAGAGTGGAAAATGGCAGGATATGCAGGATTTGCATATCATTCTATAAATTCCTAACAATGTTCCCTTTTTTCCACTTCCTTCTGTTCACCATTAGACTCAAAACAAAAGACACAAAAACATGTTTTGGTATGGAATCCTTTTATCTTTTTAACTTAAGAAATACGTTATAACTAAAAACATTTGCCACAAAGTTTCCAGTGTAACTTTCGCGCTTATTGAAAGATTAATTAGCTTAAATTGACACTCTGAAATTTTCATAGACAGTCTCTAAGTATTTTTTTCATAATGTATTTATGATGTCACTGTCAACAAAATTAAGAGCTTTTATATCAATAGCTAGTTTATTCATCAGTCTAGCATAAATTTGTCTTTATGTGTTTGCGGTATGCTGCTATATTGTTATAATGCAAAGCATAATTGGTAGTCTAGATGTGTTATTGATTAATAATAAAGTACTACAAACTAGAGAGTCGAAATGCTATAATAATTACAGTACTTCTGATCGGTGAACAGCGTTACTGTATTATGCAGGTATATAATAATCCTTCAATCAGTATAATGCATCAGGCATGCAAAAAATATTTTAGTATATATATTTATTTACTCTTATATAACGTTAAACGGTTCTATGTAATAAAATAATACTAATGAGGTGATAAAATGGTTCACTCAAAGGCGTTAAATGAGTCACTCGAAGTGCTTACATATTAAATGAGCTTTTTCAAGCTATCTTTCGCAAACGTTTTCCATCTTAGTTCTTCCCATGGGTTTACACTTTAAGAGAGCCGCGAAGAAAACTTACGAGACACCAGGGAAACACCCACTTAGATAGTGGAATCCTACTTCATCCTCTTTATCCCTTATTCAACTTTCCCTACATTTTTTATTCGTTGCGGGTTATTTTGGTACATCATAAGTAAATAATTAACCTGGATGAATTGACTTCGTCGATTTGAATTCATTGAAACAAAATAAAATGGGCAATCTTTCGTTTTGAAAACAAGGGAGCAGTATGTAAAGAGTTTTGTGCAACTGAAAATTCACTGGCAACCTAATTATACAAATTGGATTCTTGTTCAAAGTCCATAAACGAATGCTTTAATTGAAATTTCGTGTTTCAACGAGCTCTTGTGTCTTGCTACCCACTATTCTCGGTGACATATCGGTGTTACAATCGATTTACATTCCCGAAAGGAACTCATCGTAGTATCTATCGACTTTTTCAAACAATTTGTCAATTCCGCATTTGGAGGAAAGCCAAGGCTGTAATAGAGCGCATGCATATTAAGGAATACTCTTCTTTTTAACCTCCATTCTTTGCCTTGCATAAAATCTATTTGGGTCGTAAAACCGTTATGGATATGGAGTGAATGAAATATGATTTGATTTATTAAAATGAAAGGAAATTCTACTGCTCTTAATTAATTTTGCGTTATCTAATGCTGAACTAATTCTACTGAAAGTTTAAAAGGTATTTTGAATATTTATGGAGAAAGGTGGGAAAATTGTTGTACCAGATAATGCAGAAAATGCCTGTCACATTCGTATGTAGAAGGGAAAGATATGCAGTAGTCGGCTGAACTTTTATCGAAGAATCGATAAATGCGGCGGTTCTGACAGATAAATTCGACCTTTCGTCTGGTCCGGGCGATTTGGTTTGCTAATTCGTGTCTTCGCGTATTTCGTTGGAGTAAAAGAAGAATAAGTGGGAGGGTACGCCGTCAGTTGGCAAATCTGCCAACTTCTCCTGTTCTGTCCTTTCTCCTATTGTCAAGAGAATCCATAAATTTGTCGTTGTCCTCCTGCTCAGAATAACCAGGTGACTACTTCTTTTGACTACTTAATAAGCAACTCTTGACTTTCAGATATAATTTTCTCCGAAATAAAAAGGAGGGTCTTTCCTTCTTAGGTAAGAAATAATCATTTCTCGTGTTTTCCTTCCCTTCGATTAAAACACAAGATTAAGATTAACACAATAATATTAATATCAGTAGGAATAAATGTTCAATTATCAGTGCGTTAATTTAAAGCGTAATATTTCGTTATTGAAATGCAAAACAAAAACTCGTGTTGTAAATGAAATTTTGTTACAACCTCTGTTTAACTCAATCCCAAAGGAAATATTAATCAAATTTTCGATAATGAAAACAGCTCCTCTGTATTTTATATATATAACCACAGTGATGTGCGAGGTGATATATCGAAATTTAAATAATGAATAGATAATATAAATTTCAATATGATGATATTTAAATTTATGAAGAATTCTTTTATTTAGCTTGATTCTAAAATGTTAGATTTGGAGTAGAAAACAACAACGTCCGAATTAGGATGTCTAGTTGGCTGACAGCACAGGGAGCACAGACATTTCACATTATTATTGAATATGGCACGTAACTGCTGAATCAGATTACTATATCATCTCATTATCAGCAAATTAATCCTAATCATTTTACGGTATATTGCAATTATCGATTCGGGGTGTAATTTTAGGAGATAAAGCATTTTCAATCTCAGTTGATGATTCTAATTATGTAATTTGCAAACATATATAACAATTAATTCTGAGAATATTAATTATAATTAATCATCGTGAATAAAATTGTGTCTATAAGAAAGTAATTGTGCGTGCAATGATATGAAGCAGAGCATTTACAATTAATGAATAAACGATGTTCAAGCTTGGCTTGGTGGAAGAAATCGTGCTCAGGATACGAGCTTATCACAGGAGCAATTTATTTTCTAGCTTTCAGAAGTAGCTGACATTCTTGTGTATGCATTACGTGTTTGCTTATTTATTGTTAGCTGAAGTTTTTTAAGAGACAAGGAAAGTATTTTATAATTATAAATTCAATTCAATTTCGCGAATGCTTTGATTGTATTATTAATAATTTTTATGCGTTGGGTATTACATAATAAATGAAATTTGCGCTTAATCTATGAAAAATGATTGAGTCACTTTCAACTCTCAGTAAAGTTTTAATGAATCGCCGTTTAATAATGAAAAGGAACAAAGCCCCCCAGTCATTTGCAAATGCACGGACTGGCGAGACAAAAGGAATGGGGCGCATGAAACGGAAATATAAATCAGGAATTATAAAGCAATTTCATGGAAACCACAACAAGACTGGCAAGACCGTCTTGTTTAACCGTTTTTCTTGGATGGTAGATTTAAAAAAAGGAAGGTGAAGAAATGAGAGAGAAAAGAGTGAAAGAAAAGCAGGAGAAAAGTACCCGGTTTCAGTAAACTATTACAAACGACGTCCGCTTGTCTTAATCGTGCATTACTCTTCTATCTTACTAGGATCTTTCCTCACGTTCGCTTCTTTTCCACTTCTCATAACTCCTCCGACGATTATGCGACAGTATCTACAAAGGTAAATTCTCCCTGGAAAATAAACTCTGAGTATACACAAGCAGTACATAAGGGAGACTGCTGCATTTCATTAAAGCAGGGTCTGCGAAAACTTTATGTAGTGCTCTCCGTATATTAAATTAATTGATGATTTGAATTATTCAAACTGAATTTTAAATTAATTAATGTAAGAAGGTGAGAAGGAATTTCTGTCTTGCAACTATGTAATAGAGTTTTTATCTTAACTGATAATGAGACGTAGCTTAATCCCCAGAATATTGTTTGTGAAACTAAATTTACCTAATTGGATTATGTATGAAGTAATTTTCGTGACGTATGGTAGATGTTGTGTATTGTTACAAGGAAAGATACTAAAACTTCCGACGGAAGTTTAGAGTGGAGGCCACAATTTTCCGACCTTAGCCTAAACCGTTGTTTGTACATGTATACGAGGAACACCACTGTAACTAGATAACTAGATAGCAAGGTAAACACGTATCTCCCTGAAGGGTAGTATCGGGAAATGCACTGAACTCTCTGCACTATTGCGTCGTCATATTGGTTGTGTTAAAATTCAAATTTCTCCCATTTGCAAGCGGCAAAATGATTTTACTTAATGGCTGCTTTCCCACTTGAAACTCACTATGCAGTGGTAAATACTTGCATAGTCAGATGAACCAGTTAGTCGCAGGGGAAATTGGAGACTGTTTTCCTAAACTTTGCAACAACGAATGTATATACGATAAAAAGGCATTATAAAAAGGATAACCGACTTTAAAAACTTGACGAGGGTGAGTCTCTAGTGTGAATAGGACAACTAATGTTGACACCTACATCGAAACTACAGAGGTCCTTCAACAGTATATCTATGTAATGATCTTGAAGAAACTTAGACTGAAAAGCAGAGTAGGGTGATTGTTCAAGTGACACAAAGTAGTGCAGAGGTGGTACAAGATGCGAGGGTAGTTTCTAAGACAGTTGAATCCGAATTAATTATCGCCATGTAGAGTGATGCCATCTTGTCAAAGTTCTTGCCGCAGCTTCTTGTTTCAAACAAATTTACACGTTGAATTACATGAGCCAACTTGAACGCTCATTGTTTCTCACAAAGTTGCAAGAACTACCTATTATTGGATACTTTATAGTATCATAGAAACTTTATTGTATGCACATTTTTCGCTTTTTTGATTTCCAGTTCGGCAAAGGAAGTTGACAGAGTCATAAAAGGTAGAAAATTAAAATATGTGCCTGATGCTGATGAAGCAGCTATGTCGAGTAATTACTGGATAAGAAAGTGTTGGTTTATAACGTCTCCAGAGTGTCGGAGTACATCCTCTTTCTTGTATGTGCTTTATTCTCCGCTAAAGCGTGCCTTCCGGGTATATCGCGGTTACGAAAACTTTAAGGCAAGCACTACTTCTTCCATTGTGTGAACATGCGATCTTTTGAAAAAGTAGGAAAGAGAGAGGTGGAGAAAGTGAGAGGGATCAAAAGGACGAAAGAAATGAAGACAAAAACTGTAAGTTGAGCAAACCGTCAAACGGTTCGCTCGATTAGGTGTAAGCACGCGAGTTACGTTTTCGCGTGCTGTATTTTCCACTTTTTGTTGTATGTCCAAATTAATCGAAAATTTTTTAGCGGATCTCACTTTCATTTAATTTTCTGCTAAAATAACTTTAGAAGATTGTATGCATATAATTTAAACGGAAGAGCGTATTATATAAAGAAAGAATCTATTTCGGAAATTCAAACTATTAATCTGCAGGTTGAACCCAAGGCAACATTGTTTCCGTAGGGGAACTTTCCACTTTGAGTTGAACGCGAATTTGGCAGAATTGATTATGCGGTAATCCACGATCGAATTTTATTAGCACTTTGCAGCCAATGGCCGGGAAACTTCCGTGCGTTCCTAACGATGCAACAACAAATGGCCGCAGGATTCCCCGGGTTCTGAAATCCATTTGAGAACGTAATATAGTTACTAGATTTAACCCTTAAGGAACTTTCGCTTCAATAAACTATTTAGAGCAATTAAATTAAGGGAATATTTCGGTAAATTTTAGCACCTTGAGAGAAAAAATATTTATGAAAATCTTTGGATTATGTCAAGTGCAGGACATAAACGTATTTCGATTGATGCAAGTGAGTCACTTAAAGTAAATGGCCTATTCTTGTAAGCCGGAAGAAAGGATCGTAAATCCCCTGGATTGAGAGTGACTCAGGTGTCCGATATGTCACTAGACTCTGTGGGCAGCACTAGAATCTAGAATACTCTAGTCGCGCATCCTGAATGCGAAACGTCGACGCTGGAGAGTCAATACATTGACTCCTTTTTTTTATTGAAGGGAAAACGTGAAACGAATTCATTTTCTGTGTTGCAATAGAAAGTCTGTTAAAACTCGCTCAAGCTTTTTCAATATCAGGAAATTAAAAGAAAAATCTCTGGTATTAGAATCTCTGACATATCTTACATCACAAACTTGTAGAAGCTTTATTTAAATAAAGAAGCTTTCACAGCAGTAATTATCTAACTCTGATGGAAATTTTACATTTGCTAAAAGTTTCCTCTGAAGTGCCAAAAAACTTTCCACCCTAAAATACTTCTCAACTGGGGTTTCGGCTTGAAGTTGAATGATGCTAGTAATATTATGAACATTCATAAAACCTTGAAGGAGCTTACCACTTAAAAGATTTTCAATTGAGGGTTTGGGTTTTACTTTGAACCCTTTTCTCAGGCTTCTTGAGTGAAATGTAAAAAGGTGCGAAAAATAATAAAGTTAAGAAGAGGTAAGAGAAAGAGACTAGAAAGGAAAAACGAGAAAAGCTTTGGAACTACTGGGGAATCTCCGGTGCGATTTGTAAGGGGGTTTGATTTATAAGTCTGTGAGTTGTGAGAGGGTAGTATCTCCTCCGGTTCTTGAGAAGAAGAACTGGAACCGGGAAAGAGAACCGACGAAACCGAGGAACCCAGGAGTTAGCGAACGATCGCCAAGCCGCGGCATCACTTACGGATGATGCATTGCCCCGAAGTCAATTTCAGGCACAGAAGGATGAGACCATGATAATGGATTTGGAAAAGCTGAAAACATTCAACCCCTTTCATTGGTCCGTTTAGCGTTTCACTTCAATAAATCGCACACTGTACTAACTCTTTAATATAATTCATAATACAATAATTAACAAAACAATAGGTAAAATGAGTAAATGAAGAAAAAAGGGCTTTCCAAGTAGTATAAGCAGTTTAGAGTCAGCCGTGGTAAAATTCCCACACGTAGTACGACTCAAGTAGTATAAGAAGTTAAGAGTCGGACGTGGAAAGACACAAGTAGTATACTAAGAAAAAAGGTATTTTCAAGTAGTATAATCAGTTTAGAGTCAGCCGTGGTAAAATTCCCACACGTAGTACGACTCAAGTAGTATAAGAAGCTAAGAGTCGGACATGGAAATACACAAGTAGTATACGTAATTAAGAATCAGACATACTGATATTTAAGTAGTATAACCATTTAAAAAGTCAGACATTGCGAGATTTAAGTAGAATAAGTAGTTAAGAGTTGGACATGGTGATTCTCAAGTAGGATAAGTATTAAAGAGTCAGACGTGAGAGACTCAAGTAATACAATTAATTTAAGATTTAGAAATTGTGAGATTCAAGTAGTATAAGTGTAAACAGAGGTGTCGGCTATTAATTATTTGACAAAACGAGTTTCTTTGAACTATAAGCGTTTATTTTGTGGGAGATTATCGCGGAGGAATTTTTTATTTTAGAGTTAGGAAAGTGTCGAAGTTGCATACCCTAATGGGCAACTTGAAGTAGTGTGATATCACTGCACCTGGTCTCACCTGATCGTGAAACCTTTTGGGATTTGGGATGCGCTAGCTGTACTCGAAAGAGGAATGGGATGGTCGAAGAAGGAAAAGGGTAGACCATGGCCAAGGGAAAACACTAACGTAAATCAGGTTACACTTTCCCATTATTTCTTTACCTCCTACTGGGAACAACGTCCTAACCGCTAGATCTTGAAGACTCGCCACTGCTAAAACAAATCTTCTATTTCCCTTCCACTTGTTTTTCTCCCTTTTTTTTATTGAATTCCCATTCTTCACTTCATTCAATTCAGCAGAATTGTATTTCGGCTGATTCTATTTCAAACCGTGAAAAGAGAGAAACACGTTTTTAAGAAGTCCTTTACAAAATAAAAAAATCTTTCTTATTTTTGTAAAAACATCTTTTTTAAATCCATCGACTGTTATTTACTTCTTTATCATATATGTAAGGAAAATGTAGATAACTGATAAGAATAAAAATCACCTAAAGGAAAACGAATTTAATTTAAAGTTCGTTAAATTGCACATCTGCCACTTTAGTATAGTTCTGGCTTCGGAATAATAATGATAGCATGAACTAAAAGAAACTGAGTAAATTTTCCACTTGGTCCGGAAATCCGTGCATTCCACGGACTTAAATGGGAGAAAGATAAGAGTCGAAAAGATAATGCGAGAAGGAAGTCGGCGAGAGGTCGTTTCTCTTTACTTTAGTTGAGAAATCAGCTTGTTTCGAAGATGCTATGCTCTTAAGAATAGTTACTTTTCTACTTTTCTACATCATTAAATACCATTATTCATTTTTTTCTTCTCGAAATTATCCAAAGAAATGTGAATATTGAAAAATCTAAAGGCACTTTCAAAGAACTTGGGTCATTTTTAGTTTTAGTTATCCAAACTTTCAGCAAATTTACTTTTCAGATCAAACGTATGAAATTACGAGAATTTTCAATACTTTCAAACTCATAGAGAGATAGATCCATTAAATATGTTTCGTTATTAGCTTACTCGAGTCACCCTCCCACATCAGTTAAATTTCCTCGTGTCTGAGAAGATGGAGGATGCCGAGAAATGACTTTTCATACCCTGAGGGTTGACGCGGAAATGTGGATACAGGCAATTAAAATTAAGAGGGAACTGTGTCGATAAAACTAGTTTATTATTTTTGATTGCTTACTGGTTTGAACCTCCTACTACAAATTATTTTTTCAAGATTCTTTCTTTTTAAATATAAAAAAAAACTAATTCTAATAATACCTCTATCGAAAAATGTATCTTTTTATAAATTCATTATTACATAGATTTTGTAACTCAACTCTGGATTTACTAAAGGTCATAAAGTCAAGATGAAATCGAAGTATATTCCTAGTCAGGAGCGACGTTTATTTTCGTTGTCAAATCGATAAAACTGAGGAAAAATGAGGAGTAAGAGATAAAGGTTCCAAGTGGAAAATAAAAAGAAAACTTCAAGATTTATACTAGGGTGAAAGGCAGTGTTATGGTCCATTCGCAAACTATTGTTTCCAAAAAGTACTTTCGAGGACGAGACTGAACTCTGGATCCCTTTCTTTTATGGCTCTATCATTTTAGTAATTTCGCAATAATATATATTTCGTATTTTTAATAATGTCTCTCTATCCTTTATTAATTTCAAAATTTACATCGTTACATCTTTTTAATGATATCAATTTTTTAAAAGAGAGTAAAGTTTAAGAGGCTTTCCATTATTATTTTCAGTTTGACGCCTGGCTCATAAAACGATTAATTTTTCATCGGAAGATAAGAACGTCACAAGGCAGGCGTTTTCAACTCGTCTTATTCGTGAAACCAATAGCTTCCGGTTCAGTCGACTTTATCGCAAATTAAAAGTTATTATAGCGTCATTAACACTAAGTTCTCGAGTAAGCCGTTTAGTGGCTTTTTGATAATGTAAAGTCTTTATATCATCATTTTTTTTTACTATGAAATTTAAACTCGAATCCAGCAAAGTGTGCCTTATTAGAATTTCACGAAAAGTACTAGATTCAAGGCATTAATTTTAAAAAATATGAATGGTTCTATAATCAGGAAAATGAGAAAAGTGCAGGAGTCTTATGATAAATTCTCCTAGACATATTAGGTAACAGCTGGTTTTCTTTCAACCTATTGGATCTTTATTCCATAGAAAATATGTCTTCTACGCGAGGTTGAACTGCGAATAAGGTCTCATTTTAACCATTCTTTAAACGTTTTCCGGTATCGCATTCTTCACTCGCGTTCTTGATCGAAAATGGGGCTGACTCTCATGACGTTATCTCTTAGCAGAAATGCCATAATTCAACGTCTCATGCTTTGCACCAGGTAATTTCTTTCTTAAGAACTCTAAGACATTCTGTCTGGATTTCTTGACACGCGGCACACGTATTTTATAATCGAGTAAATCGATTGTACTCAGTCGATTTGAATTTTATTTCATATATTCAGTGTCGTAAAGGGAAATTTTGACGCCATGGGCAAAAGCAGATCAGTCCACCCTTCACATACCCCACCCCCCAAACCCACCATATAAAAAAATTAGACTTAATTTTAAAACAATGTGCGAAAAACTTTTGAAAATTTGTTCGCTTGACCTCCGCTCCCCGGAGCTTGCGCCCCGCGTCTGTTCAGAATTTCGTATTTTTTACGCATGAATGGTTAATGGTAATAAATTCTATTTAATCATTTCCTCAAATTTTCCATTTTTATTTAAAAAATCACGAAAATCTTTTGGCGTTCAGGAAGTTCTTTTCATAGTGAAGACCAGCGGCTAAAAGGAATGGATCTTTTCGACAATAGAACGCAAGAAGAGAGCGGAAAAAGCGTAAGCTCGGGATTGAGGAGGAAAAGGAAGATAAAGGCAGATAACCAAGGAATGCGTTTAGTCATCCGTGAATACTCGGCTGTGAAACCGCAAAGAAGGTATAACCTTTTTCTGACCAGTCTCACCAACCTTCGACTCTGGAGAAGCGATAATAACGCAAAGTTTTCAGTGGCACCAGTTTCTGGTCCGCTGAGATGCTACTCAAGGTGGCATGGTGAGAAGAGGTTGCAACAACTGAGGGAGGAGGATCTAAAAGTACATCGAAGCGTGGAAAACAGTCGAAGAAACAGAAGAACGGAAAACAGTTGTGAAACTCCTACGATTCTTCCCAACAGTTGCAATTCCCCTGTGTATGTCTTCCACAATATCCAACCAATAGTGGGTTTTATTATCTGCTAATAGTGAAACAAAATCCGCAAAAGATAGCAAGATATAATGCAATTCGGACGTAATGTGCAGAGCATTCGGAAACTTTAAACATTGTATTACACGAAGCCAACAGAAATTTTTGTATAGTTCTTACATTTCTTTTATTTTTTTAATTCATTACAAACCAATTTTTTTCTCTCTTCATTGATAAAATATATTTTCTAAACAGTAGGTGATAAAAGCTTTGCCTCGAATTGAACACTTGATTAAATTATCACTATTATCATTTGGTCTAGTGTTTTATGACCCGGTATCTTTTTAAGCATTTTTTTATGATGCTACGTGTTAGGGTTATCGTACAGTTGCTCGACTTTTAGGTGAAACGTGAAACAAAAATCTGACGTTAAGATTCAAGTGTTTATTGTACTTTTGAATTAAGCCCACACATCTATTGAGAAAATGTGAGACATAAAATCGTGCAATATGTATCACGCCATTACGCGGGAATTGTTAACGTAACGCGTGCCGTGATTGGTAAAATGTGGAGCAAATGTGAGTTCTAAACCTAGCTGGGAGAAAATTGACCATAAAATTCAAGCTCACGCGCTGAATTTGATGGTTATAATTTCCCTAAACCCATTTAGCTTGGCACATGAATGCAATAGTTAATTTCTTTAACACATTAAGATATTATTATACTTTTACAATACAGTGTATTATTTGTATATCAATTGGTAGATGAAATGTCATAGGATAGTAGAGAAATATTATAATTTTTTAGGAAGAGGAAGTTTCAAGTAGTATAAGTAGCCAATAGTCAGACATGTTGCAATGTAAGTAGTAAAAGTAGTTAAGAATCGGAAATGGTGAAATTCAAGTAGTGCAAATAGTTAAGTGTCAGACATGGCTAGACTATGCTGCCTGAAATATAATATTATATGATATTATTGGAGAAAAAGATTTAAGCTTACGCGCTGAATTTGATGGTTATAATTTCCCTAACCCCATTTAGCTTGGCACATGAATGCAATAGTTAATTTCTTTAACACATTAAGATATTATTATACTTTTACAATACAGTGTATTATTTGTATATCAATTGGTAGATGAAATGTCATAGGATAGTAGAGAAATATCATAATTTTTTAGGAAGAGGAAGTTTCAAGTAGTATAAGTAGCCAATAGTCAGACATGTTGGAATGTAAGTAGTAGAAGTAGTTAAGAATCAGAAATGGTGAAATTCAAGTAGTGCAAATAGTTAAGTGTCAGGCATGGCTAGACTATGCTGGGTGAAATATAATATTTTATGATATTATTGGAGAAAAAGATTTAAGTGAAAATTGCTGGTCGTGAAGCTTTGAAAGATTTCATTCCCAATCTAAAAAAAAATATTAAAAAGAAGATTTTTTCAAGGTCTAAAGCGTGAGACTGCATGACATCAGATCTGTCTGGTAGAAAATTCTGGTGCAACTCTTAACCGAGTTGGCTTGTATATGATGGATCATGGGGAGATATAAGAGGGATCATATCATGTCTAGTGGGATTTTTCACGAGTAAATAGAATACAGGAGGCAGACGTATTGCTAGAATACGAGTGCCTTACGTTTAGATGGAAACTTTCGTGAGGTTGGCATTATTGCTATTAAGTACTCACATCGATGGTTTTCCTGCCTAGCGAAATTACCTACTGTGAATACCCCACTTGCCTTGGATGATTGTGCATTCTTTTTTTGGTAGGTATGTAGCTAGACAAAAAATGGAAGAACCAGAGAGTAGAATTTTTCAGGGATTTTAGCATTGATATCTACGAGGAGGATGAATGGGACAACCGGGACGAAGAACCATTTGATGCTCACGATGAAAGAAAATGTGCTTTCAAAACTTTCCCATCTTAGAATCAAAGGAAACTCAAATTGAATTGACTTTAGATAAAGTGTGCTCGAATGGTAGTTATCTGAAAGTTGAAGAGCATTCGCATACCCGAGATAATAACTTCCTATAGAAGCTTTGGAAAACTTGCTAGCTTCTTAGCGATGTCCCAAAGAAAATTAATCCAAAAGTTATTCGTAGTTTTACCTTCTCTGTGTCTAGAAATTGAGTTAATTGAATCAAATTTTGCTAATAGAGGAACTTATTCTTTAAGAGCGTTTATTATTCCATGCAATATAAAAATTAGTCTCACCGAGTCTGTATTCAATCTGCTTTGGAGTGCAAGAACATCATGACTATTATGAGGCATTCAAGATATTACAAGCCTGCCTTTCTGAATTGAGTCGACAGTCATAGTTCCTCAATTCTGGTATTCAGAGCAATTCTATCAAGCAAGAGATGGCGGATAGATTGAAAGGGACTTCGATTAATGACCCAAAGTATCGAACACGTGAGATAATCCTCCTTCTAGTGAAGTCTCTAGAGATCAAATCGAAACTTGATTGGGAGTTTTCGACATTAGCGAACTCGCAACTTGCTAGAAACTTTTTATCGCCAATAATAAAGTTTTAAATGATTTCATTAAAAGTAAAACCAAAGCTTTACTCATTTTATTCATCGGAAATAACATTTTTTTGTATAATATTCTTACACTCTACATGAAAAATCAGGAAAAGGCTTATAGAATCAATATTTTTATCTCCGCTAAGAGCAAAATTTATGAAAGATTACGGTTTTGGCTATTCAATTAAAATGTTTGAATACAGCCGATCGATAAGCCGAATTCTGGGCAATAATTCATGATTTGCTCGAAAGCTTTCGAGATTTTTACACACTTATGGACAACGAAAAGCTTTCAGAAGGTTTGGAATAATACATGCGGGAGGTTGAGTCGGTGCCTTTACAAAATGCTGAGCTTCGGTAGTAGAGAGGAACGATCTTTTTCAGATCAAGAATCGATTATTCATTAAAGAAATATTGCCTAACAAAAGACGACTCTACTATAAATTACTTTCAATCTTCGAATTACAAAACATATTCTTCTAGATTTATTTAATGAAAAATATACGCGATTCAAAAATTGGAAACATTTTCTCTTTTGATACAAACATCGTCATTAACTATTTTACACCACTAAATAATTATTATGTATCATAAATTGAAGTAAATAATGTTCTCGTTGAGTGATAGGTTAATTTCGAGGAATTAATTAACTGTGATTTAGTTTGACAATGAGGGTTGCCACACAACATATTAATTCCATTGATTTTAATTACACGTGTGTCAATTATATATAATGCAATTTTATTAACTAAAATCTGCGCTAACGATAAATTATAATTATAACATAAACATAGATATTTCCAGTGAATCCTGTGGTGCTTCTTTCAAGTATTACATTCCAACGTGTTTCGATTTTCCGGGTCATTGAATATATCCATTTCTTACGGATGATATCGAATTTTCATATTAGGAGGAACGTGGACATTCGCATGGTCGATAATTTGCTAGTATGGACAGAGGTCATCATTTTCCTCTTCGAAATAGGTAACTTGCGCGTAATGAAATACCATCCCATGAAACGCTTCCTGCCATTTCAACATTTCAATATATCGACCGCTTGGGCATTTGTACACAGCATCACGAATGCGTATACATGCATGCGATACTCCCTCGGTAACGGGTAAAAGCAATATACCTACCCGTTAATACCACAGATATTCTGAAACGACATGCCCGAGGATTGAGGATTTGACATTGACTCACCCTCTGATCGAAAAATCAGAAGCTTTAGACTCTAGATTCAAACGTAATAAACACGTTGGAAATAAAGAAAAAAAATAATGCAAATAATTCTATCCTTTTCAAAGTAATATTTTCCTACCAGAGAAACTTATAATCCCCTTAAGAAAATTCTAAGGTTACTTATTTGCATCATTAAAAATTTAACTCATGAAAGGAGATATGGTGGATGGTACCTACAATTATGAAGCTGAAACTTTTGAAAGAAATTCTCGACGATTCTTTCAGAGTCTTTCACTCAAGATCCTTCAACTATGTTGAAGCAAGGATTTCGAATCTTGGTTGCTCACTTGGTTGAAAGCACCAGACCATAAGTTACAAATAACACATACACAAAGTCTAGTGTGCACAAACCATGAGCTTATAGAGGAGTGCTGTCGCCGATGTCACTACTAGAGAAAGTTATTTGACTCCGTCGGCCAATAGAAGTTTTACAAGGATCCTTGGTCCACTCTCAAGTGTGGACAACCACGTCGATCGTCGATTTCCTCCATTTCCGGTACATATATCGGCTTCCTGTAACATCACTTTCAAAATTGCTTCAATGTGAGCAGAGATGATTTCACAAACTTCCCGCACCAACTTTGTCTCTTAAATCGAACATCAGAATTTTTTTTATTCCGATATATAATGTCGAGCCCAGTTCCAAAAGATATTGTGTATCAGTTTAAAAAAAATTGACAATTATCTATTTAATAAGATTTTCTGAAGATCTTTATTTTGACTAAAGGAAAATGAAAATAAAGGGGCGTATTTAATTAATAGTACCTGGAAGACAATAGTATAAAAAGCGAAGGAAATAAAATAGAGAAAGAAAGGGCTTCTCTTAAAGGGAAGCTCAGAGCTTCTAAGCTCCCGTGGATAAAAATAAATAAAAGTAAGTCGCTGTGGGAAAACATTGGAGGTTTTTTAAGCTTTAAATAAAATTAAGAAGATTAATCCATATTTAATCCTTGGATTAATGATAATCGGATCCCTTTGCATTCTAATCCTGATTAATAAAGCCTCGATATATCTGAACCGCTGTTATCTGACAAATATTATCCAGAAATGGAAGGAACAAATCTTAATGTCTAGATTGTCGTATAGTATTGCAAATGCTTAGGGCTTTTAACACTAGCTGCGCAAATGCTAACCTTGTTAACAGGGAGCGAGCCAATTTGCAATTATTCTATTAAGAGCATCGACGCGGACAAAACAAACGAGGTAGAAACCCTGTGATCATGTAAACAATGTTACGTACAGTGTACATTTTCGTGTCATCGCACATATAAAGCCTCACTTATGTGATGGTCAAATATAATCATTCTCCATAGAAATTATCCTGCTTAAGAATGTTTTCCTTAAAACTTTTTGTCCTTAAAAGTATGTACCTTAATTTTTTTTTAATGGTGAAATCGTGAGATGATAAGGAACATTTAGTACGAATTATTATCTGCGACACTATTTACATAAATATATAGATAGTAAATAAATTTTCAGAAAAATTGGAAAACCACAACAGTTGATAGAATATTGTGCAACGTGTCGCTTGGTGTCGCTCAATCA
This sequence comes from Synergus itoensis, assembly GCA_904066005.1. Classification (NCBI taxonomy): domain Eukaryota; kingdom Metazoa; phylum Arthropoda; class Insecta; order Hymenoptera; family Cynipidae; genus Synergus; species Synergus itoensis. The sequence goes on along the minus strand of CAJFCP010000133.1, from coordinate 827,234 downwards.
TCAAAACAACACCTGTGTTACCAAGACTGAAAACGAAGATAGATTTCCTCCGGGAACAGTTCGCGGATCAACTTTTTAAACTCCCTACTGGGAGCTTCATTAGAGATAACTCGTCCGAGCAATGGAGCCATGAAAACTTTTATCCTAAACGAATCAGAAATCTTTCAACAAATATCGACTTCTGTTTCTTTAACCCAATTCTAAGTTCGTCCAAATATAGTGAGTGTTTTAAAAATAATACTGCAGAGAGGGCAACTTAAAATTTAATTTAAAAATTTTTAATCAAGTTTTGATCGTAAATCTGAATAATGGATCTAAACTGTGAACCTAAAATTAAAAACCGATACATAGACTAAGAATAATTTGATGGAAGGATTGAACTGAATAGTAGTATTTTTAATCTACTTAAACCGTTATCAGCAAAAAGAAGCTGCAGAACTTTTTCTGTAGCTTCTTTATGTTTACTCGTAAAGAGGAAAATTGCCCCTACGAGATTGCGTGCGCCTTTGCTGTGGCATAACGTTGATCCCGATGTTTATCTAGGACGGTCGCCATACACTAAAAGGGTAGATATATGGCTTAAGCGTAAAGATACTCAGATAGAAATAGAAAGAGAGAAAACGGGATAGAGTGTGATGAAAGAGGAATAAAAATGTAATTAATAAAGTTAGGAATTAAGATGACAGAAGAAATGAAATAAGAAGAAAAACGAAAGGAAGTAAATGTAAATTAAAAAATTTTAAATCACCTTCATGTAGATTTGCATCAAGATCTGAGGATAATAACTGGGAAAGTAAATAGAAATTCTCACAGAAAATGCTCATAGTTAATGTGACACCATTAAATTGAGATGTTACGACGCCCTCTTCAGCTAGCTGAAGAGCTGAACCTCTAAGCTTTACCAAACACGTTTCCTTTGAAGTTTGTTATACTATCTGCTAGTATCTTCAGCTTGAGCTACAGAGAATTTCCAGGAGGAAATTTTACTTATTTAAACTAAATTTACCATCCCTTACCCTAAGATAGCAGTCAGTGGAAAATTCTTCCTTAAATAAAAAATATCAAAGGATTTCAAAAGGAAACAGATAAATATCAAAATATTAGACGACATTTATTACAACCACGTGGACAAGGATTCTGACTTTATTTAATTCTCGTCAAAAAAATATCAATAATTTACTTACAGCATTGTACTAAAACAGTCTGACGATTGACGCACAGCTTACGCGCTAATTCTTTACATTTAGAAACCAGTGATATGGTACAAATGTATTTATTTACAGACAGATAAAGTTAATGAGTGAGATGCATTTCGCTGATTTTTTCTCAGTGAAGACCAGAAAGTTCGAGTCCTCCTCCATAACCACCAAGGCCATGGTCATCGTGACCTTTCACCAAAACTGGATAAGATTCCTTGACAACATAAGGTACTTTTACTGGATATGGAACTTCTTTTTCAACTGTGTATGGTACTTTATACGGAACTTCAACTGGAACTGGAACCTTTACTGGTACCTTAACAGGTACACTGTATGGTACATGGACATTTTTTTCAACGGCTACGTACACTTTCTTTTCTACGGGAACTGGGTATGGTGCTGGTACATGATAAGGCACTGGGTTATCAACAGGGACCTTTACTGGAACAGCATAAGGCACTGGAACTTGTCTTTCAACAGTGTAAGGTGCTGGAACTGGAACTGGGACTTCTCGGTGGATCGTGATACCAGAAATTCGTCCTCTGTCGCTTCCTCCAAGACCTCCACCTCCAAGATCTCCACCACCAAGACCACCTTCAAGACCTCCTCCTAGACCTCCTCCAAGACTCAAGCCATGAAGATCGCCACCGAGACCTCCAAGACCTCCCAAGTCACCCAGACCATGATCCAAGCCTCTCTTAGGTTTGGTGTCTTTAGTTTCAACTTTAGTTTCAACTTTAGGTTTTTCTACCTTCTTCTCAGTTTCTCCGGCTGTTACTGCTGTAGCCAGCAGCGCCAGCAAAATGATTCTCTGCAAAAGAAAATTATTTTTTTTTTTTAGTAAATTTTTTTTAATTTTTTAATAATCCAGAGTTTTTTATATTTTCTGCAAAATAGGAATAATGACTGTCTGTAAACAATGTAAATGTCCGAAAATTTTCCCATAAATTCTTAAAATAGATATATAAATTGGAAGCGTGTTCACTCGGGAAATCACAGTCGGGATGGTTTGTCTATTTCTCTCATTTTTCTCATTTTTCAATTGTTTTTCAATTTTTTTCTCCCTTGTTCTCTGGAAATCCGAATATTGAACATGGCGCGCTTAGAGAATTTAAATAATTAAACCAAATTAAACTACCTCAGTATTAGATTAGAAAGAAACTAAATCCCAGAATCTATTTTATATTAAATCCGTTGAATTAAGAATCAGGCTTCGAGAATAATCGCTCTTTTAAGAAGAAATTCCAAAACAAAAGAATAAAATATACAATTGCTTCATTAACGCACTTTCAAAGATAAAAACGTAATTTTCTTAGTAATTACAGTGCATGAAGTAAACAAAACAAGACTTTCGCAAGCTTATTACTTCCTTGCAACGCAAATTGAACAACCACCTCTTAATAAGTCACTTATACTAAACAAGGCACAATTCACTTTCTCGCATATCAGATCAATTTTCTCCCAAAGAGTTGCATATAGATTACAAATTTACAATTATGATAAATCGATGATAAAAATCATGATAAACACACGCACTGTAATTTCGGCAACACAAACCCCGAATACATAAAAATATTTTATATGTTATAAAAAAAAAAAAACATATTGTCTGAATAGACATTTTTTGCAAACACACTGAATAAAATAGTTTGAAATCAGTTTGGTCAATATTTCTCTCAGTGCATTCATAGCAGAATTTAATTACTTCAATTTTATTTCATATAGACCTTACTTATTCTATAAACACGCGCACTGTAATTTCGGGAACACAAAACACGAATGCATTAAAATTGCATATATCTTATGGGAAAAAATATGATCTGGATATAATGTTAGCGATGATAGCACCGCGAAACGGATATTCTGAAATGATTCTCCCTTGCCATTCATTAGAGGGTTTAGTGCTTCTTCGTTAAAATCGTTGATCGCATTCGCGCGCGGATCGCATCCCTCCCTCCGCGAAATTGTAATTAAACATCCTCTCGGACTCAAGAGCTCACCTGCGGGATGCTCATGCTAGCCTGCGGGATTTTACACTGAGGCTGCATCGAGACTATCACCTGCAATATATACCTGCACTTTCGCCGCAGCAGACCCACTCCCAGGTAAATCATACGTCGTCGTCTTCGTCATCGGCCAGGACTAAGTGCGGCTTCTATTTCCCCTCGCAGATATTTCCCACGATTCACGAGGGAAAAAAAATTCGAAGAAAACAACTAAACCTTTCTGCCAATGCAGCAATCTTTTTCAATTGAACGAAACGAAACTCTTATGACAAGGGAACCTAATGTGGATCAATTTTAGAAAGCATTTACAAATAAAATTTAATTCCAAAATCAATTTACCTCGTAATTATGATTCATTAACCATCGTTCGGCTTTAATAGGTAACATGTGAATAATTTTGACCCACATTTTAATTCGGTCGACTCGAAATTGAAGACATTAAGTGTAGCATAAGATTATCGATATTCCAATCAAGTAGAGCTTCTGAGGTATTGATATTGTAGTTTAAAGTAGGATATTTGAATTCAGGATAATTATGAAATGTTTAAAACATAATATAAAATAATAGCGTAAGTTTCTTTATATTCCTATTTACAATAAAAAATTGTCTATATTTATTTATTGCGAATCACGGACATTTCAAAAGTTTGTCTTTATAAAATGTCTTTTGTAATATAGCAAACAGGCGTATTTAATATCTCTTAATATCTCTGGTTTACTTTCTAATCCTTTTTTCCCTGTACTATAAATCCACTTTATTGGGGACTGGATTAGGAAATTTTGAATGCATTTTTGAAATCGTATAAGTTAATAAAAAAGATATTTGTGAATACTGTGTATGTATATTTGAGTGAATGTGGTTTAATCTCAGAACTTGCTACTATTGAATGCTATCTAACTCAGTATTTGTATCTAACTGGCAAAACTCAATTTTCCCCATTTCCAAAGTCCACATCACTGCCTTATCGTGCGTGATAATGAACTATAATTTGTTATGGCACGTGAGAAGAATGAATATTTATCAGGCAATCCAGTTGAATGTTCTAGACTAATCGATAGAAAACTAAAATCCGTGAGAAATGCAGCAAATGCTAAAAATCGAAACACGAAAGGCAATTTTTTCGGCTCTAAGTGCGCAGTACTATGATAACGCAAGTGACATTTAAACATGACGGTCAAGCGTGAAACGTTTATTGAAAGTAAAACTCCTACTGACATTGCTCGGAAAGTCACACAAATTGCCTTTGTAAGAAACTAAATATCAAATATGACCACTTCTTACTTCCCTTTTTCACTTTCTATTATACCGGAACATTATAGAATATTATACTAGTCTCAAATTCAAATCAAATCAAAATTTAATTTATTGATATGCGCCAAAACAAAAAATACTTCTAGGTAGTTAATTTTTAATACGTTATTACTTTTATTACGCCTTCGAAATGAGAAAGTAATCGGTTAATCTACAGACATGTTCTCTACTTTTCGTAACCTAATCGGTTCACTGCATTTGCGTCGTGAATTTTCTGAACTATTTTAATTTTCCTGAAAAGTATCAACTTGCATAAGATAATTTTTTGCAAATATTGCGAGGAAATTTTTAATATTTCAGGAGAAAAAAAGATTACAAAGATGTATGTAAATTTATGACCTGGGTAAATTACATAAATTATTATTATTTGCTTAAGTCTACATTCCGAGTAACGTGAGTCAGTTTATCTTTTTCGAACAAGATTGTTTGACTTTGACGACTTCGGGTCAAGAATAGTTAAATAATAACTTCACTTCTGCGAATAGACAGCGAGAAAACTTTCTCTTCTTAGGATACAAACACGCACACCGGAGTCATAAATGCGTAATTCTCAGCATCATGATCAACAAGTTAATTAAAAAAAATTGATGCTGACAAAAATCAATCCGCTTGGGAAGTCGTTAGGCAGGAGAATAATTGCGTTTTATTAATTCCTAATCGGTGTCATCTTTAATTACTAACTAATATTGCTCAACTCCGAAGCTTATCTGACTTCAAACGAAAAAGTACGATGATTATAGCCTTAATGATTAAAAATCTTGAATTTTTATTCTCTAAACAGAAACTTCAATTTTCTACTTTTTGATTAATACCAAATAATTCATTGTTTATACCTTTAGCCGGAAGAGAAGATTGGAGAAAATAAATGATATTCCGTGAAGAGATCTTGAAGAATAAAATTTAAATGGAAAAAGCGAATTGAAAGCAAGGAAAAGACATGACTGGAAAATAGTTTGATAAACACCTTGGATCCATACATTCATGAGGAGGCTCGGTCTGGACGTTTGTTGCTTTTCCCGGTATTGCATAAGATTACGTTCGTGGTTAGTAGAGCAGATATCTTGGCGAAAAATCCGTCTCTACGTGACTTATGAAAGGAAATAGCCAACTTTTACCATAAACCGTTTTTCAAAAGTCCTCATATATTTAACATTTTTTTTATATGATTTATTTTCAAATATGAAAATAATTTCAGTATCAGCAATTAATCATTCCTTCTAAACAATGCTAAAAATTAAAAATCTGGTCAATAATGAATAAAGATTACAGCACTCGGGATTGCGAATTGCAGTCTCAAATGGTACATTACCCAACTATTAAAATCATCCATTGAAGAATGCCATTGAAAGTAATTTCGAGTCGATTTTAGATACTTAATGGTGATTTGATTGTGGCGGATCCTCTCCAACAATCGATAAATCAGCCGTCGCTGGACAGTTCAATGAATTCTTGAATGGCTTGACGAAGTCGTTTACAGTAAATACAAGTAATTACCAACATGCAATTGAAGAAGGCTTCCAATTCAATTCTTGAATTCTCTCTCATAAGGAGAAATTTTAATTACATAAATGATTAAATACAAGCCAATCTATTTGCTTAAAATGAAATATTAATTTGTGCGTTAAACTTGTAGCCGAAGAAATGCAATTTTGAACGCTTTAAAATATTGTTTAATGAGAAAAGTCCCCTTTCCTTCAATTTAATACATATGTAGGTATGTTATCATAAACTTTCAACAATATTTACTTCTTAATATTTGGACATATTTCCTTGGGCTTAAAAAATTCTGAACCAGTATATTTGACATTTTCGAATGGTCTAAAATGAACAAACATCTGTCGAAAATTGGTGTACTATGTCATTAAAAAAGTATATTATATATCTCTCTTGCATAGCGAAACCAGTTTAGAAAATATATTGCAAAATGGAAACCAGTTTTCAAAAAAAATGCATACCTAAATTTCGAATTTTCAGTTACAAGTTTAAAAATTTTCTATCATTAATATTCATTGTATTTACTTGCATGTTTGTTTACGTAAATAAGTTCCGTTTGAATAATAAAAATTGTTTGTTTACTAATTTGTTTATTTTACAGGAACTAAATATGTGACCATAAATAATTTTAAAGTGACTAAATAAGTATAATAATTATTTTTGCGCATGAGAATAAACCAGAATAATAGAACTTAAGCTTTCACTTGTCCTGAACTTGAGGCCCCTGATTGGTCAATTTGAAACATATTTCTCGACTAAATTTTCAGTTAAAGGTGGTGCAACCTGTCCTAACATAAGTAAAAGGGAACTATATAAGCAAATCAATAATTATGCACTTCAATTGCGTCAAAGCCTAACCTACGTGAGTGGAAAGTATGCAAAATATAAAACATAGTCATGAAAATATCGTCGCTCTCGCCCCGAAACCGAATCAATATTTTCGGATTCAAATATGTAGATTCAAATCCATATACATGGAAATATATTCCTTTCGATAAGTCTATTAAACTGGGGAATTGGTGCCATATTCTAATGCTTCAGTTATCAAGACCGAAGTTTCAAATCTAATCTCAGCGATTATAATTTCAGATTAAGTGTGCACAAAATGGCTTAGTTCAAATATAAAGAGAAACCCCCTAATGAATTCGATAAAAATCGATTGAAACAATGACATTCTTTTCTCAGCTTATTAAAACTGTGAGAATTAAAAGTCAAGTAGGGATTTGATTACTGGGTCTATAATTTGTTTGTTATCATTAATCGCGTTGTTGAAAATTATTCTAAAAGGTCTCTTGTCCTTTGACTCGCGTGAGAGGTTGTAAGGTTAATCTCGTTGCACCAAACATTGCTGGCTGCGACCAGCTTTCCCTTTTGACCCGCAAACTATTTTTCATTCAAATTGATACCTCGCGATTGGAGCCATATATATTCCAGCGAAGAAAAAGAACTCATGGAAAAATCGGATTGATGAAATAGCAATTCTCTTTCGTTGTTGCTGCAATACTATCTTCGAAGATAACGTCAATTTTCCAGCAGTAATTTAATGAAGGAGAAGGATTTACATGTGATGTTTTCAGATTCGAGATTTTGCCTGGCCATTGACCGCGAAGCAATCCCTAGAATCTAGCTTTATGTAAAGAGACAACTTTACAAGATAAGAAAAGGTTAACTAAGCAACATTTTTTTGAAATAAAGTAATACGAAAAATGGTGGTAAAGAAGAAAGAGAAATATTTTTACTTTTTATTTTAATAAGAGGTCACTTTTTGCCTCCTAGAGATGTGGAAAGCTCATATAATCTCAATAAATAATCAATTGCTCTACATGCATATATTACAGCCTTCGGTTTTGCAAAGCTGGTACCATCGACTTTCATTTTGTACACAGCGAAACCTAATGAAGACATACGAGTTGTTCTTGAGTGCGAAACCGTATAAATATAATGCAAAAGTGGTAACTCCGTGAGAATTTCATTAATAACAATCTAGAGATAGAAACGCAATTTCTGCAACTATTAATGGTTACCCTTATTACATGTTTAAGTTTCGAATAATCTGCGCTCATTTTAATAACCTACTGCGTTGTGGATTCCTATTTCTTGGCAAATTGATAATAGGAAATTAGCAGAGATGACTTCTTTATGACAATACTGAATATATTACCCGATTTGACTTTCTTCTCTTCCTGTATTACATTTATTATATATTTATACTTTTAGTTTTTATAGCATTCTTTTTATAATTGATGAAGTTATTCAACTGCAACGGTTTCACGTTACTATTATTAAATATCCTTTTCAAAAAGGTTCTACATTTTTTCCAAACATTGGAAATCATTCCTATTGAAATCCAGAGTAAATTCTGTTCAGATTATTTGAATTTAATCGAATTGTAATGAAATTAAAATTGTATGTAACAAAACGAAATAAAAGTGTGGGCTTACACGTTGAAAAAAAGTGAGAGCACCTTCAAAAAGCAGTAAAGTTACTTAAACTGGCAAATAATATAGATAAGGAACGGGTGGAGTAGGATAGGATAGAATAGGATAAAAGTATCGCGGTTCTCCAGCGCTCCTGAGTCCTATTTCTTCTTCCTACTCGGCAACGATTTCTGCCGCACGGTCGACTCCTTATAAAAGCGAGGGTTGCCCGCGGAGATTCAGTGTGCTCACTGCCTACTATCATGCACAGCACAACCAAACTGAAAGTGAGTAACTTATTTCAAATGACGTCATACTTAGTATATTATGGAGTACGCGTTTGCAAATAGTGAATACTATTAATAACTTTTCTAAAAGTTGAAAAAAGCGCGATTTATTATAATTTTTCAAAAATTAGTGTCATCAGTGATATTTTACATTTCACATTTTTATCTTTACCTATCTAAACTCTTTACCTATCATCCTCTAACTTTACTTCCATTTCTCTACTTTGTTTGTTTATACTAATTGCATACTTTAAATTTGATCTCGAAAGATGGAGTCCTTGTAATTTATGACTGTTTACTAACATTCAATATTTGAATTTAAGGTGATCCTCCTGTGCAGCCTTCTGGCTTTGGCCTTGGCCGAGGAAAAGGTGAAGAAGGACACGAAACCTGAGGGCAAAAAAGAGGACAAGCCAAAACGAGGTTTGGAACTCAGTTTAGGTGATCATGGAGGCTTTGGTGGACTTTCCGATGGTCTTGGTGATAGTCTTGGAGGACATGGTGGACTCGGTGGTCTGAGTTTGGGAGGTGGTTTGGGACATGGAGTACATATCGAGACGGAGCACATAAAAGCTACAACCATCACGAAACACGTTCCAGTTCTTAAACCATACCCAGTTCATGTTGACAAACACGTGCCTTACCCTGTCAAAGTACCAGTCAAGGTTCCCGTGGATCGTCCATATCCAGTTCATGTTCCACAGCCGTATCCAGTAACTGTAGAGAAACAAATTCCCTACACAGTGGAAAAACATATTCCGTACCCCGTCAGTGTACCCGTCAAGGTTCCTGTCAAGGTACCTTATGAAGTTAAGGTCCCTGTCAAAGTTCCAGTAGAGGTCCACAAGCCTGTGCCTTACCCAGTTAAAGTACCAGTTGTTGTCAAGGAACCCTACCCAGTTTATGTTAAGGAACATTCTTATGGAGGACATGAAGGAGGTTTGGAAGGATTGGGCGGACTCTCTGATTTGGGCTGGGGTTATGGACACTAATCCTTGAAAAAACGAATCTCGGATAGAAATTATGTGTGAAAATTAGTTTACTTAGTGTCTGGAATCTGGAGGTAGGAAAAGAGTCATTTAAAAAAAGAAGAGTGGAGAGGTGAGCGCCTTTCTGTATGTAATGTATCCTATGGATATCTCAACGATTTGTCAATTCTCTTGTAATGTATGGAGTATCTTGAAAATTTTACAAACCACTTCCAGGTTTCAATGTAATGTAAATTTGTAAAGAATGCCTTAAATCAAAGACTCATCTACTCTTCCGAGTGTTCACCCTTAGCTAGTAAATTCGCAGTTCACCAATGATAAGTCGCCGGCTCGTACTCGAAAATAAAAGCGAATGTAATAGGACTCGTGTGAGCCGGTTGCGAAAACAGCAATATTCAGTGTGATTTCATTTGGATGTAACATATTTGTATTTTTTTCTACACAAATAAAGAGAAGAGAGCTTTTTATTTATGAAGATGATTCTCTACTTTACTAATTATCTGGATAAGCGATTTGTCATTTACTTTGGTTTATTTTCAGCTACATTGCAATTAAACGGAAATGCTTCTGTGCAATTAGCGAGTTTCTAGAAGGATCGCAGAATATCGGGAAATCTTAATATAACAGATTTGCAGCACACTCAATTTTCTCTCCGGACGCTTCGCTCGTTAACTGTTTCGACATTTCCTTCGATTCAGTCGTTTCTCCACGTAAACGAGAAGCATATTCGAGAGAGTTTTGTTTTTGAGAGAGCTCATTACCCTGCTCGCACATGCTGAATAGATGTCCTTGCTGTTGTCTCCTGCATATGGGTCTCTAAATAGAGTCATTACTGCAAGACTCTTTCGGAAATGTTCCTAAGACACCTATTGTTTGTTAATCTTGGTATTGTTCAAAGAAACATTTTACGTGAAAGAGAAGATTGCGAAGACACATTTGGGATCAGTATTCCTAATTCCAACTTCGAGATGCTTTCAGTCTTTTGTAGAAACTGAAAGTCTGCCGGCGTAATCGATCTATCCATCTGGAAAGTGAACGTTAGGGTGGGACGTAAGACATAAGAGTTACATAGACCATTCAGCTGCATCATAATACATAATACGTCCCATTTTCCACCCATTCTTCGCCAATTCTCAGAATCTCTCATCATTCCCTTTTCTCAAGAAAATGATCATGAAAATAACGTAACATATAATCTGCACAAATTTGAAACTTAGATCCTTCATCCCACCTATGGAAAATGAATGTCTTTACAAAGAAATGAAAAAGTCAAGAAACAATTATCCAACCTTGGTTAATTTCACAAATATGATTTCATAAATATGACTTCATAAACATTTATGTGTCTGCGGCATGACATGTACATTTCCGCTCTAGATATATGTCTAAGAACTAATATGTTAAGTAATGTCAAAGTGTTATTCTGAACTTTTACATAAGAATCTGGATTACTTTTCTATATAATCTGAAGAAAACGTGCAACACGAGGCTCGTGTTATTTAATCCATAGTCCGAGGTAAGAAATCATATTTAATGAAGTAAGAAGTTCCGGTTGGGAGGGAAAAGAGAGAGGGAGTTAAGGGAGAAAGAGAAGTAATTTTCACGATTGGTATCGGACTACAGGTGCACGACATTCGAAGTTAAAAGCAGGACGCAAATCCTGTATTTATATACTTTTTCAAACTCAGTGTGCGTTATACGATATACGTCGATTGCACAGCACGTCCCCTTTCATTCGATTACGATGAAAATTCTTCGCTCTTAAATGGTGTGCGTGCGTATCATGCAAATCAACGTGTTGAGATATAGGGAACGCAATATTGCAATAAGGAATTTTTCCACTATCGCTGATCTACATGTTTTTTGCTAGTCAACATTCTCAAGAAAATGACCCACTAAAGCCATTCAATTTATTCAATGCAACGGAACTTCAGATCCGTTCAATGACGTCAATCAATTTTTATATGCAAATTTCAATTTGTAGAATTATACTTAAACAGATTTATAACATTTACTTGAACACTTAGAACCTTCAGGCTTTTTATATTCTTTTGCAACATTTAATAAGCACATAAAACGATCGACTAGCATTAATATTACTTCTATATGCACATTTTTTGTGTTAAAATATTTTTAACGCACCCTCTCCATTATAAGGTGATTTTCAAATAAGTTGTTTTACTTTCTCTCTACATTGGCTTGAGTTCAAATTAGCTCTGCAGTCAATCAGTCTATTATCACCTATAGATTTATATCGCTTAAGCATTTCTGGTATCAAGACTTAGGAGTGTACCGTTGAGAGTAACGAGGAGAAATTTGTGCTAAGTCGTATGTACAGACATGAACAATCACCCTCGTATTGCCAGGGGCTTAGCGGAAATCATAGTTCCACGTTTGTTATGTCGTAACATTGTACTTCGATCTACGCATACAAACTTTTGACGTAACTTCGTATCAGGTTCAACTCAGGAACGTGAAAGGCTTTAAGGATTCGATCCTTCCGAGTTCCTGGTCCTTACGAGTCTTTCGAGCATGATTAATATCAGTCATTGCGACAAGAGAGATTCTTGAAAAGGCGGTTCACTGAAAGCGAGGCCGATAAAGATCAGCCTTTCAAACTCAACTGCAAAGTAATGACTTGTGCAAAGTTTTCATATACTTTTTATACGCCTGCCAGCAAAGATTTGGAAGTATTAATTATTTCTCCACCTACTAATCATTTTCCAACCCCATTAACGAAATTTTATACATTCTTCATTTACCCTTTAGTTTTATATAGAAATCGAAAAACTATCGATGTTTACACATGAAGTCACTTCATTGTTGAAACAGGAGACTTGTGAAAATCAATTCAGTTCTAGAACTAAACGAACTTCTTAAACTTTATGATCAACATTTGCTAGATTTCTGCATAAGTTCCCATAAGTGTCTTGAAAGCTATGGAAGTTATGCGATATGAAGAAACTTTGATATTAGAAAATTTCTGATTTACTTTCTAATTACTATACTCAAAATTGTAACAACAAATTGTGCTTCGACAAATGGCAGGATACTGATTTTAAAACATCGATAAACTCTAATTTTTTGGTTTGTTTTTCTGAAAGCTAAAATGCTGTTTCGTTGTTTTGACAATTGCAACTCAAAATCCACGGATTTCCACATCAACGCACGAACGAACTACATACTGGATCTGTATTCAACGTTTCGAACAGATCCTGCGTTCTACATGGTCCGTCACGTCATTGGTTCATATATATCTCGATTTGTTTGTTTATTCATGAAAAGATCACGAACAGTTACAGCATTACCATTGTTCACAACCCTCTCGAAGTTTGTCAACTATAATATCACGTATGGCTCATAAACAGGAGGAAAAAGGAAAAATGATCACAAAAAACGTTATCGAAAACTGACAAAGAAACAGAAAAAAGAAAGAACAAATCCCTTATTCCATGTAAAATCCGATTCCCTTTGTTTGCAATTTAATGAAAGTGCATAAAGATAATTACACCTTCTATCAAACAAGTTTCAGACACGCCGAATATTATGTTGCTCAATTTCCTTCATAAAAAGTCAAATTGCACCAACCCATATTCTAAACTTGACATTAACTGTTACTAAATCGACAAATGCATTGCGACAGTTCTGTCGAACCTTGCGCAATGAAAGGAGTCCAACTTGATAATGTGTTATAAAAATTATTCTCAAGCTTTAATGAATTTATGTAGACATTCACTTCACCGTTAATCTAGTTATACTGCAATTTTTCTTTGCATATGGAGGTGAGCTAGAATTGGTACCAGTTACGACTTGTCACATGTTACTCCACTGAGCATTAATAAAATGTTATGCTTTTGTGTAATTGTAGGCTTTGTTTTAGGAATAAGAAGACTGATTTATCGAAGCTATAAGAATAGGATAAATCAAAAAGACAATGAAAATTAAATGTTTAAAGAAAATTAAAGTTTCATGCAATATTAACTGCATCTGTGTGCAAGGGAGTTTGTGTAACAGTAAGTTGGGTTGTTTACGCGCTCTAATAGTTCCGACTTGAGGCGGAACGTGTAATGTGTGTAATGCAATATATGATACGCAACATATGAGCAATTCTAAATGCAATTTAAAAATATGGTCTTGATCTTTGCAGAAACTCAGTCTATATTCTAAATGAATTAGTAAGCGACTTGTTACTATTTGATATAAGCAAATCTTACTAATTCAGTTCAATCAATACTGCAATTGATTAATAATAATTTTTTTACGAAAGAGAAAATTTTACTTCTATTGATCATGAAATTAATAATTAAAAATAACAGAAAAGAAATAAACTGCGTAAAAAAGATATGTTTCTTCAAGGAAAAAACGTGATGTCGAGAGAAAAGAATTTTTTGTGAAACGTTTTAAACAATAAGAACAAAACATGTATCCCATTTCAAAAACTGTGATTCTATAGATAAATTTTTTAGATAGAAATGAAATCTGAAACACTAAAAGGAAGGTAGATTTTCGATGTGTTGACATTAATGGAAGGTAGCCATTGGTCAGTATCGCCTTCACGGATTTAATTACGTTGCGTATATAAAATTCTTTTATTACCACTTATTCTAGACTTTAACAACTTTTTACATCCAGAATGCGAGCTGCTTTTACGTTCCCATTAAGCGCAAGATAAAAAAAGAATCACACCTTGAGAAAAATTAAACGACCTACTGAATTCGAGCAAGTGATTTAATTATTTGTAATGAGATTGTTATCTTTAATTACTTTAAATCTCTTTCAAAATATTTTTTGCAGACTCGACTTTTGTTTTGAGTTCCATTTTCAAATAATTAAAAGCTCTTTCATAAATCAAGAAGATTTAATGAAAAAGATTGATAAACTTTTTCTTTCTCCGGAAGCATTCTGAGCAAAGAGAAAACTATTTTCCAGATATAAAATATTTGTTTCACGTGTGAATAACTCACTCCCTTTATTATTGATTATGAAATTCGGACGTTGAATCAAATATGTAAAATAAAGAGTAATGTAAAACAAAGGGAAACAAAGCCGTTTAATGTTCGTTATAAAATAAAACAACATTCTGTATTATTTCTCTTCATATGATAAACAAACAAGGACAAAATTTAAAAGTAACATCGCGGAATTAAAAATGCATAAATTTGATCATTAATAAAAAAAATAGTTTGGAAAATAGAAAGCTTTATGCAGGAGTCTTTGTATTACGAAAATATTTCTATTAGCTAAAAACATCTATTTTTATCACAAAGCTTCTTCTATTGTATCACAGTTTGAAAATACTTTGAAAATTTTTACATTCTTATCGTATAAAAGATGTCCGCGAAAAGGTTTTAGGATAATATTCAACTTGAAATGCAAGTTGCAATGCCTTTCATGGATACGTCTAAATCGAGTTGCCTGCTATCATAGAAACATCCGCGTGGATATCATCCATAGGATTTTCATATTGAGCTTTGTTTTCAAACATTTTTGTTGTTTTTTTTTTTTTAATAACTATTATCCAGCTAGACATTTTTTTTAATTTATCAAAACTTGAATATCTTGAATATTTTCATGACAAAAATTCAATTAATAGCTTTGCATATAAAAATCGTCACTTTGTTCCTCCTAAATAATTTCTTTTTGAAATCTTCGATATTTCTAAAGCTCATATTTTTTAATTTAGTTTAATATAGGTTTATAGGTCATAACGGAAATATCCTTCGACATCTTGAAATATTTATAAATCTTATCGCCTTTTCCTATTACGATAGTGGAAATAAAATCTCGATTCCAAAGAGACTTCATACAGACTTTAGACGAAAAGCTATAAACCTCAGAGGGGAAAGAGAAAAGAGGTGAGAAAAGGTATAATAAATTGGCGTAATTGGACGCTCTTAATTGGCTCGCTTTTCAGAGTAATATGTCGCTTTTTTTTATTTGTGCTACTAGACACTTTGTAATTAGGTATATTACAGAATATGAATTAAATGTCAAAGTACTTAATAAAGCAACAAATGCTCAGTATTAAATTCGAAGTTGAGGCTCTCAAAGCTGGATAGAAAGCGCCCAAGGCTCTTTACTGATGCTTTCACGAAATTAATTAATTTTTGTCTGAACTTTAATTTATATTATTCTACAACATTCTGAATATGTACTTTTCAACAGATCAAAGATAATGCTTTCTTTCCTTCTTCCACTTTTGGCAATCACAGCCTTATCGTCACCAGAGAGCTATATACATCGTAAGAAAAACACAGATTTTATGTTTCTTCTGTAAGAACATTAAATTTTTCAAGAGAAAACTCTACCTTTCCTGATCCACATATCTGATTTACTCACTGCATTATATATCGGAATTCGCTAAACATAAAAATCCTCTGCAATTTCAGTAGACTAGACAGGAGGGGAAAGTTCTAGCGACGATCTAAGAGAATAATCTATGTCGTAATAGTTACTATTAACACTAGAAATGTACGTCAGTTGAAACTTTCAGAGGTGCAATTCCGATTACGTGTACATATTAGGCACACCTACTTCCTTGATCGCATAAGACTTTGTGCGCAATTTCATTAGACACCACATTTTAGTAAGATTATTTCGAGTGTTTATATGATTATACATATTTTATAAACGTGTAATTATATGTATACATCGTACGAGTCAATTTGCTACATGAATGCACGCTGCACTTTCCAGATCGACTTTTTTTATTATGTTACTTTTTCTTTTCGGATAGATTATCTCCACAGTTTATCAATACATATAGCGATCATAAACTGTCGTTAGTGATCATAAATGCACGCTCATGATATATATGGAGTGTAATCTATCAGCTCGTTACGAAAAGTTTCAATTATGGCAAAATTTCAATAATTCCGTGTATTATCTAAGACGTTCTTCCTCGGCTTATTAGCGGCAGCTAAATAGAAGCAAAGTGACGTAAATAGTTTAGAAACTTTCCCTCTATTGATAATTGATTGATAACGATAATACAGCGGTAAAATTTTGAGTATTACTGTTAATATATTCGTCCTGTCAATGCTTTCATGTGACTAAAAAAAATTCTCGAGAGTTAATTATATTCCAATTCTATATGATTTTCCGTATCATTTGAGGTTGATTAAAGTGGCAAATGGCTTCCTTGCAGTTTTACTGAATTTCTAATGGCTTAAAATTTACTTGCGCAATTCGATTCAATTACAATTAGTCTGCTCGATGAGAAAAATTGATTAACGTTCGATTTAGTTCAATCGAAACAGGCAAAGCTACGTTTTATCATATTTTCATTGTCTTTCATCACCGCCACATATTGTGCTAAATTAAAAATTGACGATTCATAAATTCATAATTATCTTTAGGTTTCATTTATTAACGAATTCTGTGTTTTCTTTATAAAAATTTTCACGCATAAAATACGCATTATATGCGGTGTATGTATAAAGTAATTACTATAATTACTTTCATAAACTCGCAGACCGCCATAATTAATTGGTCATATGTAAATAATTAGTCTAAGCGAATAAAAAATTAATGGTTTTAGTAATATTATTGAATATCACATATAAAAATTTTATAAGATAAGTAAACAACGTGGGTAAACAAATATTGGGAAAGAGATGTCCTTAAAATAGGTAGTGGAAACAAAAATTAGAGATGTATAAAGAAATTTACTTGTGATAAATTTTTGTTATTTTAGTATCTTAAATTGTGAATTATAAATTGATATATAATTTAAGGAAATAAAACTTTTATATATACGAGCAAGAGAAAAAAGAAAAAATAGAAAAATGAATCATGTTTTTATGAAAATTTCGTGACTAGAAGTTATATTGCACTATTAAAATTATTTACCTAAAAGATATTCTCAGATTCATGATAGTGTTTACAAGTTGTGTATACATTTTTTTTAAATAAATAATTTGAGTTATAAAATATTAAGCATTATTTCTATAATATTAAAATTATTTTTTATTCTTAATAAATTTAAAAAAGTTTAAAAATCAAGAATTTTCTCTTTTTTCGAGTCATAGAGAACCAGAATGTTTTTGCCTTATATTGTAGAGGATGAAACGATCAATGTCGTTTCCCTCTCTTAGCCTCGTCCGTGAATCATGACTAAAATTGTCAACTCTACTGGGTTTATTGTGTAGAAACAAACTGTTTAATCAATCGCGACGCGTTTATTACACGTTGCACGCGCGGCACATCTTCTCGCTCTTAAAACTTTCATAATTTTCTGAAGTTTATTAGTTTAATTTTGATTCCTGACCTAGAGAGAATAAGTTCAGGTAGGTGAATAGACTTTACGAGATTGAAGATTGATTCAAGTAACTGTTTACTGAAAAAAATCAAAAAATAAATAGACCAATCCGCATTATATATGAGTGAGATTTTGTTCTTTAAAAAAAAATATATATTACAGACATGTAAGCAATCAATCAGTGACGAAATTTTAAATTAATTTTGACTTATTCACTGCTTCTAAAATTATTATTTTTTGGAAAAATTCTCTCTTGTTTAACGTATTTCATAAAATACTTTTGTTGGCCTTGGTTGGGGAGTAAACAGTCAAATGTTATAAAGAGTTCTTACACGTATAGAGATAGATTTTTTTGGTAACTAATTTAATAAATGATAACGTCAACTAAATTTTATTAATATTAGAAAAACAATTCTTAATCTTGACTGAATAGTTGACGTGACTCATAAAATATTGTGTTGATTCAACGACATCATTTTTATAAGGATGAAATTGAACCCAATGTCATTTGTATACATATTTACACATGTAACGTAAAATTTATACATATAACATATGCGTAGAATAAGATGTAAATTGAATGTTCTGAATTTTTAGAGAAAGTTCTCTAAAATAAAGTAAATTATGCAACTGTAATACTTTTACGACACGTGCTATGTGGGTACTTTAATTGAACCTCCTACTCAATTTTTTCTATATTAAATATATTGACTTTTAGAGTTTAAAAACAATTCATTTAAAATTTAATTCGCTTGAGGTAATGAACATTTCAATTTCATACTTTTTTCAAGAAATTACCCAAAGTAGATAACAACGTAATGAACATAAAAGCATAAAACTGATAAAATATTTCCGCGTGATAAACAGCAGAAATTAATTACAGCATTCACTGTTAATATAATTAAATTATAATAGTATAAGAATAATTTCCTAATGAAATGATTAATTCCTTTACATTACAAAGACCTTTTCATTAAAATGGAATGAAGGGTGAGAAAGGCGAAATAAATTGTCCTAATTGGGTGCAATTAGATATCTTACGAACCAATTTAAACAATTTGAGCTGGCTGGTAAACTTGAAAAAAAATTTTGTTTTCGAGCCAGCTCGTGTTTTAAGTTAAGTTCAAAATTTACAATTAGCTCAAATTAACTTAATTCACATAAATTTTGCACACTCCTAGTACATATGTACATGTGATGCACCTGATATGTGTTTCTGAAAATCTTCGTTTCCTGGAAACGATTCGTCACTTTGATTAATGGAAACAATAACAATGGGAACAATAACAATGGAAACAATTCAATTATGACACACTGAGATTGAAGAAACTAGTACTATATGATTAAAATTATCAATTTGACAAAGACTGTGGTTCAGAAGCTACTGTGAGCTCTTTCATGCGTAAACGAATTTTTACTATAATACCATCTTGCCTTTATACAAAATACATTTTGTGAAAAATAACAGCATTATAAGTAGTTTAATGCTTAAAGAAAATTATAGAATTTTATTAATTTGACAGCTCAAATATGATGCTCTTCTTCTTCCTGCCATTATTGGCAGCCCCAGCCTTATCAGCTATGGATCAAATAAGTAAGTATTATATTTAAATAAAATAAATGTACTGCAAGAGGTTTCTTTAATAGTCGAAAGCCTTCCCTTATTTTTTCTCCAATAAAATATTGTAAACACTGGAATTATAAAAATATGATTGACAGGTTGTCCTCATGAAAATAATTTTGGAATCGACCTATCAGATGGAAAAAAAGCTCGTGTATATGGAGCAGAGGTGAGTGTTTTTTTCCAAAGGGACATTGTTCGTGTTTATGCATATCCAAATACGGCAGCAGCGAACATTCGAATCAACGACACTATCGTAATTTTCAAAGGTATTTTTGAAATAATAAAACTAACACGTACTAAGCTTCAAAATATTGAAATAAATCCAACCAATTTATTCCTCTAGGTAACTTGTCCATAGACAATTCAGAAACGCCATCGCAAAGAATTGATCAGGCAGTTTTTTTTCAAACAAAAGGTCTTGCGAAATTGAGGGTAAGAATTTTTAATCATGAATTATGTTTTGCATAAAGTTAATCACTCTTAACGTTGATTTATAACAGAAATTAACAATTTAACTGTAGAAATAAATTTTAAACTGCAGAAATATGACAAGAAGACTAAACTTGATGAATGTCAAATGTTCCTAATGGGAAATGGGATGGATAGGTAATTTATATCATCATATAGGTATTAAATTAAGAGACTAAAAACCTTAATTATTTCAAATATTCTAAATTATATTCAATAACATAAGGATGTTATTTTTTTACAGTTTAAATGTCCCTCGAGAAGTTCAAAATGAATTTCTACAAATTGCAAATGATTGTGTCACTTCTAAAATGTGTCTCAAAATTGGGACTGTCCAACCTGAAGATTATGCTATCTCAACAAACCCAGACGATTTCGGACCAATATCTGTTTATGCTAGAATACAACACAAACAACTTCCCTTGACTTCCAAGGTTGTTGAAACAAATAAGGACCCACAGCTTCAGGTGGGCCTTCAAAAGAAGAAAAACAATCGAAAATTGAATAATTGAAAATGTATAATAATAAAAACATTTTTCTAGTCGGTTATCAACACGGTTGTGGATATTACTCTGGCTGAACTTATCACCAAATTGAAAGAAAAACACGATGAAAGGATTAAGATTCCAAACACAAACAAAGTATTTTCCCTTGGATCTGGTTTTTTCCAAACAAGCGGTCGTTTTGATGCTACAGATGGTTATTTTAGGTGATTAGAAAAATAATCGAACATAAATTAATGTTGAAAATGATTAAAATATGCTAATTATTATTTCATTTTCTTGCAGTGATCTCACTACACTGAAAAGAACAAATGATGCAATACTTGAGCGTGAGGGCTCCAAATTCTCAGCATCTTGTGGTTTTGGACTTTCCACAGCTCGGATCGAATACGATCATTACAAAGTACTAATAAATAATTGTCATTACTTTGAAGAGCTTATAAAATGCTTATAAAATAATGTTTCGTTTGCCTTATTATTAAGGCAAACGAATATTTAATAATTTTTGTGATGGACCATCAGTAAAATTTAAAAATAAATTAAGGGTTCTACATTCTTAATTTTATTCTGTTTCAGATAAAATACGGTCTTATAAAAGTCAGTGGGAAGATGTCCGCCGACATTAACGGAATAGCCATCGACTCCAAAGTTTCTGTGGATTATAATCAACATCCTTGTATAGGAAAGCTTGAATATTTTAAGTTCTCAGAATTTGGAAAAGCTAAGATTAAGGTCACTGGGCTAGGACCTCTCAACTCTTTAGCTTCCTCTTTAGTGACTTGGATAACGAAAAAGTGGCAATCAGATATTGTTGAATTAATTGAAACCAAAGTTTCACGCATTCTGAATAAACAAATCCAGAATTTTAATTGTGAAAAATACAGGCCATAATGCGAGGACTTTTTAGTACAAAAACTATTTAAGTAAAAAAAATGTGAATTGTGCATCTAAGAAGTCAAATGCGTATAACATTTTTGAAATAAATATTGTTTTTATTACTCAAGACGATTGTTTAATTTACAAAGTTTCTACATGAATCCGATTAAAATATTAAATCGTTAATTAATTTAATTGTAAATTGTATTTTTGAAAAAATTGAATCGTTTGAAAGTGACTACGTTTGAATTTTTTTGTAGGCTGAAGAATGTCTCTCAATCTTGTCCATTACGCTTAGCGTCGTGAATCATCGCTCAAATGTCAGCATTGTCAGCTGGATCGGATTCATTGTGTGGAAAGAAACTGATTAAGCGAGACCATTTTAATTTACTGTATATTCTGCTAGCTACGAATCTCTCGCTATTAAACATAATTTCAGAATTCCAACATTTTTTATGCTAAGAGAGTCAACAATTGCAAGTAAGTAAATCGAATTCACCAGATTAAAAACATATCTTATCAGTAATAAATTAATTGTAAAAGGACGATAATAAAATACTAAAATAATTCTTCACACGCCGTTTTAGATTTAATTATATAAATAATGAGATAATTTCTCCTTAGGAGGAAGATTTTATAAAAAAAAAAAGAAATAATAATAACGGAATAAAATGTGTTTACAGGTCAAAGATGATAATTTTCTTTGCTCTCCTAATTTTAGCGGTCCCTGCCTTATCGTCTTTAGAACAACTAAGTAAGTGTCGTATATTATATAATTTATTTCAAACTAATATTATGAAAAGAAAATTATAAAAAGAAAATTTGAAAAATATATTTGACAGGTTGTTATTCTGGAAGTAACTTTACAGTCGACCTATTAAATGGAAATAAAGCTTTCATACAAAAAGCGGAAGTAAATGTATTCTTTTCAAGAAATAAAGTTCATGTTTATCCAAATATGAATTCAGTTAACATTTTAATTAACGATACTATCATAATATTCAAAGGTAAGTTACAAACAATGAAGTCAAAATCTTTGATCTCTAAAATGTAAATACACAAAGTGAATTTTTTCTTTCAGGGAATTTATCCTTAGGTAATTCAGAAACGAAACCCCAAAAAATTGATCAAATAATTCACCTCCAAGCAAAAGGTATTGGCAAATTGCAGAAATATAATCATAAGACTCAACTTACTGAATGTCAAATATATCTAATAAAAAATGTGAACAATAGGTAATTTAATTATTAATTACGGATGATAATTTAAATTATTAAATATTTAAAAATAAAATTAAGATATTTATTGTATTTTATAGTTTGAGCATTCCTCGAGAGGTTGAAGATGAATTTCTACAAATTGCTGACAGTTGCATCCGCTATCGAATGTGCTCAAAAATTGGAACAGTTCAACCTGAACTAGAATTAGAACCAGCTGTTTATTCTAGATCATTAGAAAAAAATTTATTTTCTAAAGGCGTATCTTTGACCGCCGAAAGTAATGAAACCGAAAAAGCTGTAGAACTTCAGGTTAGTTACTCATGGTTCAAAATTTACACCTTCAAATTTGAGACAGTGGAAATTAACCCTTTTAATATTGCATAATTTTTCCAAATTTCGAGTAATTCCTAGATTCCTGGTCCACATATATACGAAGTCATAAAATATGTTTTCTAGTCGATTATCAACACTATTGTGGATTTTGCTTTGGATGAAGTTATTCGTGAGTTGAAAAAAAAACACGAAGAGAGTGTTGCAATTCCAGACATAAGTGAATCATTTTCATTTGGATCTGGCATTTTCGAGACAACTGGCCGCTTTGATGCGACAAATGGTCATTTCGGGTGAATAAAAAAAAAATGTTATCACAAGATAATATTATTAATAATCAAAACGGTTTTAATCATATCATTTTGTTTCAGTAATCTCACTACTTTTAGAAGAACCACAGACGCTGTATTTGATCGACAAGAACTCAAGTTTTCTATATCTTGTGGCTTCGGTCTTTCAGAAGCTCGAATTGAATACACTAATTATAAGGTATCATTAAATAATTCATCAATAATTCATCTACTTTGCTTTGAAGCAATTAATTCTAAATTATAAAAGATAATCAATACCATATTTTTTCAGCTGAAATTCGGTATTATAAAAGTTAGTGGAAATCTATTCGCTAATATTGACGGACTAATAATCGACACTAAATTTTCTGTGGACTATAACCAGGTTCCTTGCAAAGCGAAGCTTGAATATTTGAAAAATGCACAACTTGGACGCCTCGATGTTGAGATTAGTGGATTCTCACCACTGAATTTTTTAGCTTCTTATATAGCGACTCTGATAACGAGAGAATGGGAAGGAGAAATTTCTCAATTAATTGAAAACAAAGTCTCAGAAGTCCTGAATCATCAGATGAATAATTTTAATTGCGAAAAGTTCAGACCTCATTTTTAATGAAAGAGTGGATTTTAGATTTAGGATGATCAAGTAGACTATTGTCTAATTTATAAACTTGCTATGAATTCCAACTTCAAACCACCTATACACTTTCAGAAAGCTTTTTTCACCTATTCTAATATTGATTCTAGTGTTCTATTATAGCGGAACCATTGAAATGCAGTAGAAAGTTTTAGACAAGAGTGACGATCGCAGGGAATATTCCAAAGTGTCGTAATAGTTAAACTTAGGAACACATAGTTGTCGTAACTACAGTTGCATAGGTGTATCCATTTCCTCGATCGCATAAGAGTATGTATGCAAAATTTTATTAGATATCAGTTGCGTCCGCATGTATTAGTTATGTACGTCCGTATATATGTAGTTATGTATGTCCATAACATAATCATATACGCACACTCTTGATCGATTTATGATCCTCTATTTTATGTATCTTTTTTGTCGGTCGTTGTACAAGACTTTCCCTTCGACTTAGCTATCCTAAGTGATCTATATCGCTAACTATTACAGAAGCGAAATCTCGATAAATATAAGGTTCTTGAACGTTATTATTTTTTTCGATAATCGCCAGAAATCTGAACGCAATCAAAACATTCCTATAATATTAAGCAACCTTCAGATTCGGTTTACTCTTTCTTAAAAAAAAATTTGCAAGATATTGCATTCATTTCCTTTATTGAAAAAAATATAAGAATAAAACTCACCCAGCTCGTGAAGTATGAATAAAATCTTCATGAAGAAATGCTGATTTAACTAAAGTATTCATTTCGTCCTAATAAATATTTTTAAACACTGTACTACGGTCTTTCTTCACTAGATTCAACTGTCATTTCCTTTTCCTTTCTCTTCCTTGTAGATCCCGAACTCACACCACTGTTTGCAGACTTTTTATCAAGTTTAGATCTCTTTTTTGAAGTATGTGACTTACTTTTACGTGAAGAATCACTCTTTCTACTAGACCTTGTGCTTTTTTCTAGAAGAACTTCAGTCTTTTCATTAGCAGATTCAAGAGCAGATTCGGCAACAGAAGCAGCTTTTAGAGCCAAATATTCTTCCACGGAACCCAAAGGTTTTTGTTTTGCTTCTTCGGCTTTAATATCAATCGGAGAACTACTTCCAATGTTTGTATTTGGAGAGTTCAATTTGAATATTCTTTGCCTTTCCCTCAATCGCTTTCTAATTTCCGAATGTATTTTCGACTCCTTGATAACATTCTGTACATCATCTGTGTTGTAATATCTTGAAGCCCAGGTTTCTGCAGGTTCAGAATTCTCAGTACTGGTTTCAGGAACAGTTGTATCTACCGATTTTTTTGAATCATCGGACTTACTTTGTTCGTTGCTCTCCAAGTCGTCCATATCGTCAGGATAATCATCAAGATCTATAATTTCTTCCATATCTTTCTCTGCATCCTCTTGTCTTTTTTTTAATTCATTCTTCTTTATTAACATTTCCTTTTGTCGTTCTACTTCATTTAGTGTCTCTTTCTCTTCTTTGTCCACAAAATCTAACGTATTATCCTTCGTACTTTCATTTGCCTTTTCTTTACAACCAATCGCTTTTGCGCTCTTCATTGGGTCTCTAATCTTCTTATGTGATTTAGGCTTTGCCTTTGATGCATTTCTTACTTTATCACTCGCTTCTGATTCTGATCCAGTAGTTTCACTTTGATCTGGGTATTCACTTTCTTCAGAACTCTCATGAATATTTGATCTTATATGTTTTTTCCTTTGAATCATTTTATTAAACATACGCTTTTCAACATTAATATCAATTACAGGTGCTTCTTCTTCACTGTCTGACGTCAACTCGCCTTCTTCCAATTCCTTCTCCGGTGATTTTCGCTTATCTGGAGATTTCTCTGCCTCTATTATGTTTACTATATTTTTTGGGTCAATTGTTTCCTTTTCTTCTTCCTTTTTGGATTTATCTTGAATTTTTGTTTGCTCAACTTGTTTTGCATCTGTATTCTCTTTCTCTGGTACCTTCTCAGGTGATTTCTCTAGTATTTTATTCGTCGTTTCATCGGTTATGTTTTCAATTTTATACGATGTTTCATCTCTTGCTTCAATCGAAGTTTCATCTAGCGACTTACCGAGCTTATCTGCTTCTTTATCAACAACTTCCACTGGAGATTTCTCGGATTTAGCTCCTTCCTCAATAACAGACTCTGTTTCATTTTTCTCACTACCAGCTGGTGACTCCTCTGCTTTTTTCAATTCCTCATTATCGATAATTTCCATTACTTCATCTCCAATGGTACTTGTACTGTGAGTTGTTTCCGTTCCACGTTCGTTTTCTAATCTCTTATTAACACGTTTGCTCTCCACATGTTCAAGTTCTTTACTATGTTTACTTTCTTCATTCTCTTCCTTCTTTTCAACTTCTCGTTCTTCTTCCAATCTCTGATTAGTATGATCCCTATTTTCTTCCTCTTCGGTATCCCGCTCACTTTGCAACCTTTGATTTACGCGTTTACTCTCTTCTTGTTTGTCCTTATCGTTTTCATTTTCACTATCACTAGATAATAGTTCTATAGTTGGAGCAGGTTGAATGACCAACATAACATCATCATCTAGTGCACTTCCATGTTTTAGAGCTACACTGATTTGCTGCATTTCTTGAACAATATATTTACTCCTTGAAGAATTTGCATTGGCTGAGGCAACAGTACCATCTTTTTCAGAACTCGTACCAGCTTTTCCGGGTATTATATCTTCTTCCTTGCGAATCAAGGCTCTTATTGCTCTGGCTCTCATTTCAAGCTCTAACAAATCGAGGAGAGTTTCACCTTCTTTTGGCTCTGGCTTTTTACCTTCCACTTTAACACTTACATCGGCAGCTTTATTATCTTTATCTGAATTAGTCGGTGCTTTTGGATTTGACTTTGCTTTGGCTTTATCTGTTGGAATAGGACGTGATTTCCCTTTTACTTTGTCAACATTCTTCTTTGATTTCGATTTTCCAACCGTTGAATCTTCTTCTTTTACAATCACGTCATCATCTGTAAACCATTCTTCAGTATCCGATATTATTTCGAGCGATGGTCCTGAAAATATTAAAGCATTAGATCATTTCTTCAAAAAGTTCATTAGAGCATAATTCGTATGTAATATTTCGTGATTTACCTGAGTCGTCCGTTTCATCAGTATCTGAAGAATCTACCATGGTTTGGCCGTTTATAATACTCAAAATTCTTTTTCCCGACATGCCACTTAATTCATTTCCACACCATTCTTCGATATCGTACAGATTTATATTCTAAATGCGGAAAGACAGTATTTTAATACACAAGTTTAAAATCATTAGTATATACTATACAAGTATAGATTTCATTATATATTACCTTTAGTGCCTGAGGTAACATCATGCGTATTTTCTCAAGTTTAACAGACTTAAACAATTGGGCAGCAAGTAGTTTGCGATCATACAAATAATCTTTTATTGGTTTCAGATCTCTTACATCTGTCTCCTCATCATCTGAAGAAAACGACGAAGTGCTTTCAGAACTGCTACTAGTGTCAGAGATCTGAAAAAAAATATTTAATTAAAAGTTTATAAATTTTACAACCATGCAGAACAAGAAAATATTACTTTTTGTTTATTTTAATGATATAAATTACATTTTCTAAAATGTATTTGTAGAAAAATTATTCAAGAACAGGTAACAATAAATAAATATTAAATTTTATTATAATAAAAATAGGAAAGTACCAATTGTTTACAGTGTTTCCATTGTTTAAATCATGTTTAAATCTAATAGAAAGCCGAAAGATTTGAGGTTATGTTTAAAATAAAAATTAAAAATATCAAGAATATCAACGAGTTTTATGAGTTAAAATCAAGAAAGCAAACATTTTGTATATATTACAATGACCACGAGTTTTTGACTATGTATTTATAAACAAAATATTTATTAAAATATTTTTTAAAAAATTACTCACTTGACTCGATCTTCGTGGTGGTTTCATTTTCGTTGTTTTTGTTCTTCTTTCAGACATTATAATGGTGGTATTTAATTAATAATATAGTTATAGAAATATCTTATATTGCACGCTCTTAGTTTTATTTATACGTTTTTAATCAAATTTATATCGCCGGCAATTATGAAGAACCTATCACCTGCTATCACACTTCTCCAAGCGCTCCAAGATCTTTGCTCCAAGCACAGTTATCGACGTTACCGACTGCAACTGCAGCGCTGCCACTATAAGAATACAAACTATTCAAAATATTAAAAATATTTCTTACTAAAAGATATCCAGAAAATGATTTATCATTAAAAAATCCATGCACAAATAATATAATTATATTATCTAATGAAACGTACTTTAATAACTCTACAGAAATTGTGACAATTTTGATTTAATTTACACAATTTCCTACTACAATTTCCCGCCAAACTGGAAGTAGACTTTGACATTTACAGTATTGGCTTGCCTGCTTCACACTTCTTGACTTCTGCCAGCAACCATAACCAAGCCAAGCCAGGCAAGTTAAGCAAGTAGGAATGTCAAAATCGTCAAAATTAATTAACCTATATATCAACGATTTAATTATTATGTGAATAAAAGTGATGGAAATATGGATTTTCCTCCAATCGTGTATTTAAAGAAAGTCGAATGCATTTGCAACCTCAAAAATAGGATATGTGTTCCAGTTTTATCGAAGAGTTTATAGTAAATTCTGACAGCTGACAGCTAACCTATCACCATACGATTATAACAACTAAAAAACTCTGGTTCTCTTTGATTTAAGCAAAATTATTAAAAAATCGGTGAAATATTTACATGTAGTTTTATTGTGTGTGCAGTAATATTTTAAAAGTTATTTTAAAAATAATATTTGCGGCTAGTGTAAATAACCTAACGTGACTCTGTGTGTTATCGCTGTTATCAAGATTTACCAATAAGATTAAACTTTGAAGGACAAAACAGTCTTATCAATATGCTGAATCGGTTTAAGTCTGTGTTGATGAATGCAGTTGGTGCAAGTGAATTAGGTTTGCAGTATCCAAATGACTCGGATAGCGATGCTGTTACGGATTATATTAATTCGAATCTAACGATAGAAGTAGAGACTAAACCTTACAGTAGACCTAGTTTTTTAGGATTAACGAGTGAAGAAACACAGGTATATTTTTTCTATTAAAATAATAATTATTGTTGTCATTATGTATCAAAGTAAACACTTTTCTTGAAATTTAAATGAGAACTTTAGAGTAGACTTTGGATTCTAATTACCTTATTTTCCAACAGGTTAGCGCCGATCATCGAGTGAGACCCATCATAGTTCCAAGAGATCTTAGTCGTTTACCGTGGTGTGCTGGATACGCAGAATGCATAAACGCAGGGAAAAGTGCCTGGAATGAAGATCAAGCGACAGCAACTCGAGGAGATTTAAAGCTAGCAGATTCAAATACTACATTACCTTATGTACTATTTTCTATGTTTGATGGTCATGCCGGATATCAAGTAGCCCTTTCTGCAAGATTGTATCTTCACCGAGTCATACTTGTAAGAATCAGTATAATTTACAATATTCCATGCTAAGCACTTTTTATAAATTCAATTCTATTAAATTTTAGGAAAGGTTACTGGGGATACCTAGTAGTGATCTGATTAAGGAAGATGGAGATAGTTCAATCAGAGGGAGGGACTTAGTGATCGGAGCTATAGAATTAGCCTATAGACAGATGGACCAAATGGTTGAGTTACAAGCTCAGAACGGAGGAGGAGGCTGTACAGCAATTACTATTTTATTTCTTAATGGAAGACTATATGCTGCTGGAGCTGGAGATTCCAGGTCTGTTTTCATCAAATTAATTGAAAAGTAGATGTTATATTTCATACTTGTTATATTATGTTATTTTTAATTTAAACAGAGCAATACTCGTTCTTGGAGAGAGCGAACGAGCTTTAACGAGAGACCACACTCCAGATTCTGAATCTAGTCGTGTGAGGGCATTAGGATACTTGAAAGGTAATGAATTACTAAAAGGACACTTTACATCTCTCGAGTTCAAAAAACGTCCTTTGCAAAGAGATTTAGGATCCATGGTTTTGTACCGAGAGCCGTACATGACTGGTTGGGCTTACAAAATTTTGACTCATCCGGATTTAAGATTCCCTCTTATATCCGGACATGGAAAAAGGGTATTTATACCTTAATTAATCTTAAAGTACTTATTCAATAATTTAATTTGATTAATTAATTCAAGATTCGAAATATTTCAGAGTCGAGTGATGAGTACAATAGGCGTTACGAGAGGATTTGGTGATCATGGTCTAAAAGCAGTGAATACTGGAGTCAGTATCAAGCCATTTCTTTCATCGCAACCTGAAATACAATCTTTCAATTTAGAGGAATATAACTTAAACGAAAGAGACTGCATTATTGTGGCTACAGATGGACTTTGGGACGTAGTTTCTGATAAAGATGCAGCTAGTATACTTAGGAAGACTTTAGCACCAGACTCTCCTTCTTTAGAATACAGGTAATTGAACTTGCAAGCCATTTATAATATCATCAGAAAAATTTTTTTTATTTTATGAAATATTTTTATTTCTTTATTTTTGTATATTGATCCTATATATTTATTTATTTTATACATTTATTTTATTTATATTTACTTTTTATTTTTATGAAATTAAATATTAATTTTCGATTTCAGACTTACAATGGGAGCTCAGGAATTGGTTCAAGCAGCTAGAGGGAGATTGATAGGTCGTGTTTGGAGAGGAAAACCGGAAAATCCTGACGATAATGAAGAAGCAGCATTGCCAATGGCTTCGGTTGACGATATTAGCGTAATGGTGATACCTTTGTATCCTTATCTTTGTGAGCATCGGCAATGGATAAAAACCACTCAGCAAGAAAGAAGATATTCAACTGATGCCTCACAAATGCAGCCAAATAATCATGTTTGAGGTATGGACAGTTTGGGTTTTTAGAATTCTAGTATCGTGTTAGGAACAAATTTTAAAAAATACGATACTACTGATCTTTGCATTTTACTCTGGCAACAGCAACATTCAGCATTTATAAATGCGTTAGAGGAGAAAGATTAGTTACAGTATTCACTAGATTTAATTTTTCATAATAAAATACGCCACATTGTGGATTAAACTAGAGAGGTCTATCTGGGAGGTGGAATAATAGCTCCTATATGCATTTTATACCAAACTGAGTGATAAATGATATATTTTTAATATAGTTTTAGTAAGATAAAAATTAAATATTGCAATTTTTTTTATTTTATTACATGTATTTTTTGTCGAGGAATTTATTTTTATCTCTTTAACATCGAATTCTGTTTAATCGCACACTGATAAATAACACTCATTTATTAAAAGGAACGAAAAATGCCATGAGATCAAAGAAATAACATTCCATATGTTTTATTATGCTAAAAAATCTCTTTATTAAGAAATTAAAGGCCACATTAAATATTTACATAATATTGACATAATCATTTTACACTGAATAACGCATTTTGACTACACTTACTCTGATTATGAGTACATTTTTTATATGCAGTATTTCTCGAAATAAAATTGTAATCAGTCAGAAACATTATTCACTTAAAATTGTAAATAGTTAAATTGATTGTACTAGTAGGTAGTTCTGTTTCATGAAATTGTTACTAATAGGTCTTGTAGCGTATTTGAAAAAAATAAATACTATTATTCCTAAATGTTGAGATGTACTGAGTCTCGCGCTTTAGTTTTTTGATTAGGCGAATTTTTATTAACGAAAATAGGAATTTAATATCAAAATGGTTTATAAATTTATTCAAAGACAAAAATACAGTTTAAGATTTCGAAAAGGGTAAACTTTTAAAATCATTTGTGTTGTAACACCCTGTTGCAATTTCCAATTGCAGAAATTTTTCTAAAGACTGCTCAGATTCTTTTGATCCAAAAAAATCTGCATTACGAAACTTTAATTAATAATATTTTCGTTATCTTCAGTTTTTAATAACTGGGATTACCTTTCTTGTGATCTATTCGAACTGTGCCTGTCTTTCTTGAAAATTCGTTTAGTTCATCTTTTGCAGAAAAGTTCATTTGATATTTTTTCAAAGGAATTGGAATTTTGGATCCTGTGGGAAAATGTATAAAATTGAATGCAATTCTCTAATTAAAAATGATTCAATTGTTAAGTACCTGCAATATCAATTGCATTTTTTCGTGAAAAGGATGTAGCTTCTTCAGAAATATCATTCGATTGTAGAAGAAAATTGAGTCTAGGAATTTTACTATAATGTGTTTTGTAATCAACACACGTCAAAAATCTTTCAGATGACTTTTCTAAGCGCCTTGGACTGCATGATAAAGATCTGGGAAAATATCTTCGATCTCTAGATCCTTGTCTAGTATGCTATAAAATATTTAAAACCCTGAATTAAAATTGATTATAATTTTAAAAATCCAATTAATATTTCTGAATCAAAAAAAAATAATACTTTTGATTCCGCTTCTTGGACCTCTTTATCACTGACAATGAGTTCTGCTTTTAAAGATTGATTATGATTTCTGTTTTTCGGGGAAAGATTTGGAATAGGAGATAAATCAAGATCAGGTAAATGTTCCAGAAAATGTCCCGAAACGCAAGAGGAATTCATATGAAGTTCTGGCTAATAAAGATAATATCATTTTCAAACTTTCGTATTTTTGGGCAAGATTCTAAAGAAATTAATTTATCATCCACATGATTCATAACGAGATTCATATAATTACTGTATCAGATGATGGAAATTCATTTATCGAGGATTGATAATTGCTTATTGTATCTTCGTAAACACTTGAAATTACATCATCTACTTCGAAAATTGAACTGGATTCATGAATATCAAACGTTAGATTACTATTACATTTATTAGTAACTCTCATTCCTCTCTTCTGAGATTCTCTAATTTGAGATTTTGTATTTTCGGTAATGTATTCGGTGAGAGGCTCTGAATTTAAAGAATCTTCACTAGTTACAACGTAAAGAGATGATGAACATTTTACCAAGGGGTTAATTATATCTATATTGTCCCGCCTCTTTTCAAAAATTTTTCGCTGGAATAATAATTCATAAAAATTTCAATAATGGAAAAAAATATATAATTTCAGAGCATCATCTTTATTACCATTCTGCTAATCATCTTTCCTCTAATTCTGGTATCATCTGAATCATGTTCTGATTTTGTAGTCTCGGATAAAGCCAGCACATCCTGTGAAGATCTTGAACTAATACTTTCGTTACCAAAATTACCTACAATGAATGAAGTGCTTATAAATCAAAATCAATTCCACAATGTGGTATCTTTAATGCTATTTCGTGTAATCAACAATTTCTGCTCATGACTGCGTGCGCGAAAACATAATGAATCTGTATAAACATTCAATTAACAAACCTTCTTTTACTTTTACGGTTTCCCACATTTCGTTTATTCGAATCGTTGGTTTTATGATGGCTGTTAAAGATGTCCCCGTGGTAGAATCTTCAGTTAGTTGAAGACTCTCATTATCATTCTCGTGAAAAGCCGAAGAAATCTTGTTGGAATTTTCATTTCTCCACCAAAGCAAATCCATAAAGTAATTCTTTACTTCCAGCAATTTAAATTTCTTCATTGCCTCGTTCGCTGTAAAACTAAAAGGGATTATTTTACTGACGAATTTCATAAAAAGACTTCAAGTGATAATTTTGGACTCCACAATACTTACAAGGCACACAGGCTCATGATAATTATTATAATCAGAAAGTGATAATTCTTCTTGAAGATAACTTGATAATCAATCGTTAAATTCACGGAATTCATGGTACTCAAAAACCACTGGTTAATCCAGTTTTTTAAACTTTCGTACCACGTTGTCTCCCGTTCTCCGTAAATTAAAAACATCCATTCTCGATTTAAAAATTCGTAGGCTACTTGCAAGCAGGAGAGGGTATACATTTTGAGGAATAAAACTGAAAGAAATTTTTATTGTATCCTATTATTGAAAAATTGAAGAACAAGCGCATACTCGAATTATTTGAAAATAATATCAAAAATTATTTTCAAAAATCAATATCTTAGGTATGAACCAATACTTCGTCAAGTGAGTTTTTACCGAGTAGAGTATCAGTTTCTGTTGAAGAGTAAAGGTGGTGCAACGTGTACCGATTTGGGATCAGTCAAATTTTTGAGAATAAAGATCAAAGTTTGTTGATAAAAAAAAAATAATGTATGTAGATCTTTTCATAATTGTAATAAGAATTATATTTTTTAATATTTTGTAAATAGTTATTTTAAAAATGATTTAGATTAGGAAGGAAATTATAATTACGATATTAATGAGTTATAAATAATGTGTAAAAAATGTTTTTTTAAATTGATTGCAATTATAATGATAAATTAAAATAAAAAAGAAAATGGAGAAGAGTGACAGTTGAACCTTCACCCACATTTAGATTATGTAATTCTTTTACAAAGGAAGTTATAGAGCATTAAAAAGCTGAAATTTTGTATTGCAGCTCTAATGAAGCGAAAATATTATCCTTTGTTATTTTTTTTCTTCTTTCAAAAGAAAATGAAATCGATTCATCATGCTTTATTGTCTTCTAGAAGAATTCATTCAGGGAAGCAGAATGGAAGTACTTACGTCTTCGTTTTTATGCTTTTGTGTGTAGAACCAATGTTACTCAAGCGTCCAAGTGTCCTCAATATTTTAGCGATATAGTGGCAACAGAATTCACTTTATATAGAACCGAATAATTTTATATGAGGGAAGAAACGTTAAAAGGAATCAAAAGGAATGGTTTGATAGACTCAGATAGACTAAAACAAAAGAGAGAAATCAGTCTATAAGAATAAAAAAAGAAAGACGAGAAAACAATTTAGAATTTTCGAATCAATTTTTATACTTAATACAATTTTTGTATCTAAATGACTCGTAAATGATAATCGATGGATATGAGTTGTTGGTAAGAGGATTATGTAAGACAGAACAGGATAAAAAGTATACTTTTAAAATTTTTTTCCCTTTCATTCTTTTTTTTTTTTGCAGCAGGGTAGTGAGTAATAAAAAAGAGACAGCAAGTTGAGAGCTCTTAGTTAGAAAATGTGATAAGTTTTTGAAAAATTAATCTTTGACGTTCAACTGACGAATTAATTTTTCTCGTGGTTGCGAGTTATGATGGACGACTTTTAGCGATAGTAGTGAGTAACTCAGCGGGATGAATGTGGGGTTGCTGTTCGTGACAGGGCGACTGTATCAAAACGACTTCAACTTAGGGGTCCTGTGTTGCTACGATACATCATCGTTAGAAGTCTTTGGACGGCTCCTCGGTCTCGCTATTGATAGTTTCTACCGATACTGAGTGATATATCTTTCGCTTCCAGACATTGCTCTGGATAAGATGATCCAAGTTCATAAAGCAATTTTTATGGCATACAAGGGTGTCAAATTGACACTAGATTAGCAGGAAAAAGAAAGATAACCAGCTCCCAATAAAAAATCAGCGAGAAGAAAATTGCTTCAAAATAAAAGAAATTAAAGTAGAAATATGTTTGTCAAACATTTTTACGTATAGTATTCTGCCAAAAGTTCTTATCATCGCAAAACGAGACAGAGGGATTGATCGTTTGAATAAGTCATAAAAAGAAGCCCCGATTGATCAAAAAGAAGGAAAATTTCCTCCCTTTTTCCTTCATTCGGCCCCGCCTTGATCGCGTATGCTTTTTGCATCCATTAAGGGTCATCTATAAATGGCATCTCGCTCTGTAAAGTTGGGGAGAATATTCCCGGAAAAAATATTAAGCACTCTTGAATATTTTTCTCGGATTCTGATATCCCAAAACCTGTCTCTGATTGACGTAAAGTTATAAATGAACTTTCATTCATTAATCTATTTTTGTTTTATTGAAAGGGAGCTGCTTTTCGGATATAAACTATTCAAGTGGATGA
Source organism: Synergus itoensis (assembly GCA_904066005.1). NCBI lineage: Eukaryota > Metazoa > Arthropoda > Insecta > Hymenoptera > Cynipidae > Synergus > Synergus itoensis. Next base: position 791,407 of record CAJFCP010000133.1, on the reverse strand, counting down.
TTTCATGTTTGCAATTTGAGACTTTAAATTAGAAGAGTAGAAACTTATAATTTTGTAGAACAGAGGGAAAACATTTTAAAAAGCGAATTTTCAACTCTTAAAAAGAAATTTCTGAATTTTCTTTGGACTATTCCTGGACTGAAGGATCTTACAAATATACACAATAGTAGTTATTATCGCTTCTCTCTAAGCAAAAACACCATATATCACAAGTTATAGGAACGTCAAGAAGTCGATATTGACACTGAAGTGTTGAGCAGTAAAAAGCTTTTCTGAAGAACAGTATTTTCCCAATTAAGTTGCGTGATGGATGATCCCTCGTAAAATCGTCCTCATCGTCCACTTCCGGCTGAGAGTTAAACAAGAAACGAGTGGGTATATAAGCAAACTTAACATAGCCAGACGAAAGGTACATGAGACCTGTTACAATTAGGAAACATTTGTCGTTTGTATTTACTGAAGGATTTCTAATTAGCTTGAACAACCATTTTTTTGCCTCCACCTTAGTTGAAGTCATTACAGGTTGGCTAATATAGTTACAAAAAGAGAAACATAACATTTTCAACTACATTTTCAATTAAAAGATCTTCAGCTATTAAAACACTGAATAATATTAAAGTTAAATTATGTTGAGAACAAACTTATATTATTCAAAGAAACGTTTTACAAATATACGCATATTGATTTTCCATTAAAGAATTATCGATCGATTGATTTACTGTTGCTATATAATTTTATAATACAGCTCGGGATATGTAGTTATTTTAATACGTAAAGATTACGATATTGCATGTACACATATAGGCAACTTTTGTAGTCATTCTGGGAAAATGTTGTAAAAAAATGGTAGTAAAAGAGCTACATCGAAACGGCAAATTATTTCGAGCCCTAAATCTACGAGGATTACTACCGCTGGAAAGTAACTTTACAACCACGTTTGTTATCATCATGAAAACCTACTGCAAACTTTTCTACGAACTAATCTATCTCTCTGGTTTATGTCAATTCTAGTCTGATACCACTGCAAAAAATATCGAAGAATTTTCAAGAGAAAAATGTCTTATGTACATTTTTTTGCATTCTATAAAACTGAAGAAGTTAGCAAAATAGATAAAAGATTACCTATCTGAAGAGCTATACTAATTTTGTATTAAAATACTTTAATAAGACTTTGCTTGGATATGTATGAATAGTTCATAAAATCATATGAAAGCTTGCATTCAGTATTCAGCTCTGCAATTCATTTCCCGAAACTAGGATGGTTGAGATTAAGCACGAGAGGTAGTTCTATGAAGCAGCTTTGAATTGAAAGTTTTTTCAGATCCAGGAAATGGTAATAAAAGCTATTAAGCAACAAGCTTATGTGAATAAAAAACAACTGATTTCTGACAAGATTAAACTAAAGTGGTTTTATTTAATCATGGAGATAATTCTATACTTTTCTGGAAGGTGAATTGATTAGAGAGAAATCATTGATCTTCAGACGACTGTAGAGATTACAGAAAAATTAAGAAACGGCTTATGTATGATTTAAGTACAATTAGGTCAATTGTGACAGTAGATAACTGATTAGCAACATTCAGTGATATTTTGGTAGAATGTAATTTCAATAAAAAACGAATTAGAATTATCGTTCTTTATATGCAAAGTAAATAATTGCGGTTCATAATGAATAAAACTTGAGTTACTGAATTGAAATAAGGATCTTGTAGGATATAATTTGCATTAGGTCGAAATGTGGGAAATGTGAAACCCTTCATAAAGTCAAAGCACTTAGTATTTTGTGGGTTAAGTAGTTCTCCCGTGTATTATGATAGCTTTTAACCACCCAGTATCAGGAGTTCGCAAACAGCCTATCATAGATACGAGAATGCTTGCTTGTGTGCGTATGTGATGAACAGGGTGCACGCAGGAGGTCTTGGTATTAGATATAGAATTGGATTACTCTGAATTATAGAGGTCTTCATCTATTAGAAGATCCTAGACTAATTATTGATCGGATGGGACGGAAGATGCTGGTATCAATAATAAGTAATGTAATAACTATAGTAGTAATACTAGTAATGTAAAAACCTGTATTAGAAATTGAAATTATTATTTTATTTGCAAGTAATGTAGCTGCGATCTAAAGAATTTTAAGCTTCCTGAATATCATAGAGCAATACAGATAATTTTTAAATTTATATAATATTAATGGTGAAAATCATGTTTACTCTAATTTAAATTCGCTTGCGTAAGCGATAAAGACTTAAAACAAAGTCTATCCTGTCTATCTCTTGTTTATTTGGAAAATGAGTCTACCTTTTGAAAGACATGTGTTTAAATAGCAATGCACATTACAAAGTTTCCTCTAGGGTATTTTTCGTAATATCGATCTTTTAAACTTCCAATTTATGCTTCCTAAACCAGAAAGAAACGAAATTCACATTTTTTAATTATCTCGTCTTGGAAAGAGATTTAAGGGCATGTGATACTTTACCAAAAGAGTAATTTAGTTTTATCAACTTTACATTTGCAATAATAAATATTTTTCATTAAAACTAAGCTATTTACCTCCGTCTTTATGAAACGGAGGTAAATAGCCTAGTTTTAGAGAAAACTATTTATTATTGCGAATGTAAAGTTGGGGAAACTTAATTGCTCTTTTTTAATTTGAAACCATAATATGTTACGTATACTTATTTCTGGAACATGATTATCTGAAGCACCTATTCAATCAATATGCGATATCGGCTCCAAGAGCGTTAATTCAATCGAATTAATGACACATGCACTGACTCATGCAGTATGAATATGTTTTTCCCTGTCAATTCACTTTTCTGAAAAGTGTACAATCAGATACTGCTGATAAGTTTCCTCACTCTTAGAAATAAAAGCAGTTCGGTTTTTCAATTATCAATATTGTCTGCTCTCATTCTGCGGAAAGAAGCCAAGTAGTATTCTGAATTATTTTTAATAACTTTAGTGAAATCAAAGTAAATAAAATGAGATCGAACGTGTATTTTTTACCCGTATTTTTGATTGTGATTATCGCACTCACAGTGATCAATGCAATTCCGAACTGGTCAAATTACAATTCTGTAAAGGCTGACAATGCTTCTCACAATTTGATTGTTGGAACAAGACTTCCTGGTGATAAAATACTGGTGCAAGAAAACATTATCAAATCTTCCAAATGGTTGCAGATTGTCACCGTGGAAAAAAGTTTTAATGCCACGAGGTACGAAATCATCAGTATGGTCGAAGCTTTAGACCAAAAGACGAATGGAAATGGTGCTTATGCCACAGTTCTTTCCGGAGGACCAGGATACCAGACTGTGAAGTTGAAGTTCAAGAGCCAGAGAGGACATGGGATCAACTTCGTCGTCAAAGTCTATGGCCGTTAAACTTACAAAAGTGTCAATTCTGGAACAAAATGTGACATTTTTACTCTCTAAAAATTTGAACAAAAATAAATTTTTTTAAATCTAGACTATTGAGTATTCTCAATAAAATAATTTAAAATCAAGATTTGAAATACAAAAAGCTTTAAATAAAGATATATTTATTATTAATTTATGAAATTCATTTAGAGTGTCTCTTTTTTAGCTTATCTTTTTACATCTCTCCTAATTAAACAAATATCCTGATTCCTTATTAAATTAATATACGTTTGCAAGAATATTTTATAATTTCAACAGCAGATTCTGAGTATCAGATAGATATAGTTACAAAAAGGCCTTCGAGAAGTGATATATATATATATATTTTTTTAAAGAGTGATATATATATTTTTAAAGAGCTTATCAATCAACCAATATAAGAAAGGATAAGGAAATCTAAACTTTTAAAAAATTGAATCGAGTTATTGTCATACTTTTCACACTAAGATTTTATCTTTCTGATAAATTCATATTGTTCTTAATTGATTAAATCAAATGTTATACTCTTATCGATTAAAGTATATCCCCACGTTCCAGACTCACGCTTTGAGGAAGTAAATATTTCGTAGAATTGCTCTGACATTGATAACCATTTTTCCAATATACCTTCTATAAAAGCTTTTTACATTCATCAAATGATAACAGTCACTTTTCTGCTTGTTACAAGAGCTGATAAAAATTTTAAATCACAAGATTGATTAATTCTCATTCAATAAAAGTGAATTTTCAAAAATGTCGTCCTACAAGATGATTTTCGTTTTGGCATTTGTCATGTCCTTGACATTGATTTGGAATGTGACACCATCATCTGGATATGGAGAAAATCGTGCTAAAAATATTTCACACGACTTCATAATTGGATCAAGAGTTTCCGGCGACAGACTTTTACTTCAGAAGACTGTAAATAAACCATCCAAGGTGTTCCAGATTGTCTCTCACGAAGAGACCTTCAATACCACGGGATATAAGACAAGAATAACTCAAGTTGCAGCTTATGATCAGAAAACCAATGGAAACGGGGCCTTTGCCAGTCTAATTAAAGGTGGACCAGGACAACAAAATGTTACCCTGAGGTTCAAGAGTCAAAGAGGTCACGGAATCAATTTTATTGTAAGGTTGTATGGACGTTGATGAGTTTAAGATTTCTGCTTCTATGAAATTATGTAATTTGTAATTTTCCTAATTAATCTTATTGCGACCAAATAAAAACGAAGTTTTCTGCAAATAAGATAATATCATATTTTATGAACACATTCCCATCACAAATTGATTTTACAAGTAGAAAATTTATCTTTCATAGACTAAAAATAATATATTTATGTCATATCAGAGTACAAAGTTTTATGATTTGCTGTTTCCGTTGCGACAGTTTTCCGTTCTGATATAGATAATTAGTATCCGCTCTAATTTTAATAAAACCCTTCGCTTTATGTGATGTTTTATTCTGTATTGTCACTCTGCAACGGCATACCAAACGAATTGCTGAGCATTTTACGTGAATCTTTAAATCTGCGGGAAAAATCTAATTTATTTTTTAAAAAAATAATTATAATGGAGTCGAAGAAGCATATTTTCATCTTGGCTTTGATTGTGACCTTGGTAGTGAATTCCTGTGCACAATCTCACAACATGGCTGTTGGAGTAAGAAATTTTGGGGACAAAATTCTACATCAGGAGCACATCCAGAAAGACTCTGAACTTTTACGGAAAATCGTCATCGAGAAAACATTCACGGTAAATGGCTATATCACTGAAATCGTTGCCGAGGATCAAAAAACGAATGGAAATGGTGCCTATGCCTCTGTTCTTGGTGGAGGACCAGGTCTTTCTTATGTTAAAATGAAGTTCAAGAGTCAGCGAGGACATGGTATCAACTTTGTTGTTAAAATATTCGGAAACTCGTAAAAATTTGACTTTGGAAAAAATTCTATGTACATGGTTTAATATCATTTAATTGAAGGAATTACTAATGATTATGATTTCAGTCCTTATGTATATGTTAATTAAAATATTTTCATAGTCTTTACGCTTTAGACTTTAATTGAGCCACAAATTTTGTCTGAAAATATATATTTTTTCGCCAAAAAAATTTTGTTCCCGGTGATAGGAATCAATGATTGTCATCTTATCAATACAAATGTATAAATAATGTAATACGTATGTATTTCCTCTGACGCATAATTTGACGAATTATAATTTCCCAGAAATAAGTCACCTCCACATATTGTGCTGAAATATTGATAAGAAATCTTTCCAATATCTTGCATAAAAGCTGTTCCCGTTCAATAGATTATAGTAGTCTCTTTACAAGAGGTAATCCGATTCGTCGAGTTTCAAAGTGATAAAGTCCTTTAAATATTTAACAATGTCGTCCTGCAAGACGCTCCTCGTTTTGTCCTTCGTTATGGCCTTGTCATTGGTTTGGGATGTGGCACCATCATCAGGATACGGATACAATCGTGCTAAAAATATTTCACATGACTTCATTCTTGGAAGAAGAGTTTCCGGCGATAGACTTGTTCTTCAGAAGACAATAAATAAACCATCCCAAAGGTGGCAGATTGTTAATCATCGAGAGACTTTCAATACCACATCAAAGTATTACAAAATAACGCAAGTTGCTGCTTATGATCAAAAGACCAATGGAACTGGAGCCTATGTCTCTCTAATTCGAGGTGGTCCAGGATATCAAAATGTTACCCTAAATTTCACGAGCCAGAAAGGTCAAGGAATCAATTTTATTGTCAGGTTATACGAGCGACGATTTCGTTTTCTGCCAAATTAATAAATTATCTGTATGAATATATTTTCTCGACCTCGTCAATCTTGTGAAGAATATTTGTACGTATATAATAATTAAAATAAAAAGTTTTCATTCTTTTTCAAATGAAAAGAATGCTATTTTTGTATTTGAAAGAGCATACTATTTGTTTCCCCTTGCAATTGCTTATCAAAGAAATAGTATCCGTTACAGATAAGTAGAAGTAAACATTTACCTCTTGTAATGAATTTTCCACGCTATTTAAAATCAAAATAAACATCGTTTTTTCCTTAAACATTTACAGTCTACCCAAGATAAAAATTTGCAGTGCGTTTAATTCATGATTTACAAAGGGCTGCATGTTTGTAATATAGAAAAGAAAACTTCAACTTCTGTTAATTTAATAGTACAGGATAATTTATAAAAATATGATCAAACAAAATTCAGCATTATAAAATAAATTTTCTTATTAGGAATTCATCAACTTGGCGATTTAATTTCTACTTAATTTGTACGAATGTGCGTCTTTTGAAATTATGCAATGTGAAAACTTTGATAAAAAAACTTGTTATTTGAGATCGGAATGTATAAATTTTTACAACAAGTCGTAAAAGATTGTCAAATATTTATCAGATTATTTTATCGTTAGTCCACGAATCGTTTTTCACAAACAATTTCAACTTGACAGAAGTCATAACGTCTATTGATTTCGTTGAAAGCACAACTCTTTTATACGTAAAAAATGGCGTCGGTTAAGATGGTTTTCACTTTTATGTTCATTACAACATTTTTGGCTATAAATGTGAAGCTAACATCATCAAGTTTATTTAGACGCGCTGGATCACATGACTGGAGTAAGGGAATTAAAGGACCTTTAGACAGATTGGTAGCTCATCAATATATAACTGCCTCCTTCCGGCAGTTGCGATTTCGCAAATTCGAACTGCCTATCCTAACTCTAAACGGACAAAGAATTAGCAAAATTGTTGTTGATGACCAATACGCCGATGGGAATGGAGGCTATGCAAAAATAGTAGAAGGTGGCCTTGGAATGAAGTATGTCATTCTATCGTTTACGAGCTCATGGAACCACGGAATTATGTTCATTGTAAGGTTGTATGGTCATTAGAAAAAAAGTGATTTGTTTCATAACTATATAATTTGTATAAAACAAATTCAAGCATGAATTTTTGTTAATGTGCAATTTATATTTGTACCAAGTTATCAGTGCTCTCAGATCGAGCCAGAAATTTACCCCCTCCACATCCACTATTTTAGCGAAAAAAAACAATTTTTCAAGTATAATTTGGCAAAATTTTGAAATTATTACTCTTTTTAAGTGTTTTCCTGAATTATATAAATAAAATTTCCCACATTATATATAATAAATTACTTTTTTTTCGATAAATAGTAAATGTAGAGGGGGTAAATTTCTGGCTCGATCTGAGAGCACTGCAAGTTATGTAATAAAACTGTAAAACTGATAATAAAAATTGATTTATGTACACGTCTATTTGAATTATAAGGAAATAAAAATTTATTCACACAAAGAGATTAACGTTATTTTATCAATATTAGAATTTACATTATTGTTATCAATATTTATCTAAAAAACACACATTCTGAAATTTATGGCAGAGTTTACAAATTCTGTAGGAATTTTTTAGGAAGTAAATAATTATGTGAGAATTGCCTTTACCTTGCCGGATATTTCGAAAGCCTTGACATGACAACAAAATATTATACCTCATTTAATTTATTATCACAGGTCCACCAAACTTGTTTTTAAAATTTTATTTTTGTTTAAAGAACATTAATGTACGTAAAATTTCATTTTGTTTAGTCGAAATTTTGAAATAATGGTAAATTTTATTACATACACGTCAAACTTTATGAGCAAATAACGAACGTCATAATCTATACTGTTTTTCTTCAAGTTGTATATTAGCAAACAATCTTATATTATCCTGTATAAAAGCTTGTCACGTTCATGTGATTTTTACATTCTCTTCCTAATTTGGGAACAGAGTAAAGCACTGAAGTCAGTTTATATATTCTATATACCTATATTATTATATATATATTCTTCTGTTAATTTTACTTAAAACACAAGTATAATTCTCTCATACGTTAAAAATGGCGTCGTTAAAAATGATCTTCACTTCAATATTTATCTTACAATTGGTTATCAGTGTGACATCCGGGTTAAAGTCAAACCGCATCTCGCACGACTGGGGCATTGGATCAAAAGTACCAGGTGACAGACTTCTACATCAACAAATGGTATTTTTCCCAGCAATACCATTTAATATCGTTAAAGAGAAGGTACCTTTCAAAACTCCGCACGGCGAAATAATTCACTCGATTTATGCCGATGATCAAAAAATCGATGGGACTGGAGCCCACGCTATAGTAATAGCAAATGGAATAAATCGTAACAATGTCCTTATTAAGTTTACAAGCCAATTTAACTTTGGTGTTCATTTCATCATCAGACTGTACGGTCAGTGATTTGTTCTTCAAAATTAAATGTAAAATACTAAAATTTTTTAGTCTGTAATTTACAATTGTATGCAATTATATAACATCTCATTAATAAAATTCAATTTTTATGAAATTTTTTTTGTATTACCTCTTTTTAATATGTACTTATAATATACCCAAAACTCCTTTTGTTTTTTTTTATATCCTTATGCTTTGAATAGAAGTTTCCTGTCATGATCGAAATTTCCTTCTATATTTAAATTCGATAGAGACAAAGAGAGCGAGAGAGATAATAATAGTGATCCACAACAAGTCAAGAACTTTTTTTCTGCTTGTCAACTCTTTTGAAACTCTTGAAATTCTTTAAATTTTCAAGAAAAGTTAAGATCAAGCTAGCAAGACTCCTGACTTTTTCCATCTGTTAAATACAAATTTTAAAAAACTATGTGATTTTCATGTTATTGTTCATGGTAGTGTTCAGCAATTACGTATGAATTTAAAAAAAAAAAGATAATAGTAATTTTACAACCTTCCCTATTGAAAAAAATGACGTCACAAAAAGACGTCTTTAAATGACGTCTTCAAATGACGTCATTTAACCCTTTGCACTCCGCTGTCCCCTCTCATGGGACATTTTAAATGGATTTCGAATGGCACGGAGTGCAAAGGGTTAAAGACGTCATTGGCTATGTCATAAATTGGAACATAAAATGACGTCTTTTTTAAACTGTTTTTATCATCGGCAAAATGAAGTTACGTCATTTTTTTCCAACAAAATAACGTCATTTGAAATATTCACAAAGGTTTAAAATACAAATA
>CAJFCP010000133.1:734990-781911 GCA_904066005.1 Synergus itoensis | reverse complement strand
ACGTCAAATAACGTCAAATAACGTCATACAAATAACGTCATACAAATAACGTCATTTTTTTCAATAGGGAAATGACGTTATTTTGCTGGAAAAAATGACGTAATTTCATTTTGCCGATGATACAAAAAGTTTTTAAAAGACGTCATTTTATGTTCCAATTTATGACATAGCCAATGACGTCATTTTTTTCAATAGGGTTGTCTAGCTTGATATATTGAGAATCTTGAGGTGACTTCAACTGTCAATACAAGATCAATATTTTTTTTTGACAGTCGACAAATCTCAATCTCATTTTTTTCTTGTCAACTCTCGTTCGAATACGATTTTTTTCATGCTTTTCCAACTTCCACCTGTTCAAAATCTGATAAGAATAAATCTTGCAATCTTTTACATTACATTCAATTTGTATAAAGCAAATTTTTCCATTCTCTTAACTCGAAAACACAATTAACAGAATTTCGCAATGATTGCGTAGTCATAAAAGGAGACTTCCTGTTATATATTAACCAATATTAACATGCAATCATTTTTATTATTCTGAAAGAAATTGAAGCCTGTCGACATTATTTACATGATATATGACAAGGAAACCGAAAGCTAGTCATATAAAAGCTTGTTATAATCATTGGAATCTTTTAGTTTACAACAGATTTCGTGAAAACGTTTGGTTTCAACGAAATTAGAAAAGAATTAGAAATCTCTGCATTTTGAATAAGTCTCAATCAAATCTAAAAATGGGATCCTATAAAGTGATCTTTTGTTTGATATTTATTCTAAATTTGGTTCTCATATCATCAAGTGCCAAAACCAGACTCCATACAATATTAATTGGACATAAAAGTCCAAACGATAAACTCATTGGTACAGGATTCGTATTTAAAAGAGCTATTCCACCGTTTTTCGTTACTAAAAAGGCTATTATATCTTCCCTGGATAATCAAAAAATTAATGCGATTGAATGTGAGGATTTAAATCTCGATGGAACTGGAGCTGATGATATTAGGATAACCGAAAATGGCTACGGAAAAACCAGTGTTACCCTAAAATTCAAGAGTAAATTAGGCTCGGGTATCAATTATTTTGTCAGATTATATGGCCAATAAATTAGAAATATTTCAGCATATAATTTTGTTAATGTAAAATTTACATTTATATATGAACCTATGTAATTTTAAAATTCTAATTATTACTAAATAAAACTTGTCTTCGACGAAGAGACTTCCATTATTTCTTTCCTTCTAATTAATTTTATAAGTTATATCTTAATCTAATTCCTAATTTGCAATGCACTTATCTTTATAAATTCGAAAAGCCTGAATGATTAAAGTTAAACAATGTTTTATTTTCTCGAAAAAAGATTCCTGACTAGCGATTGAGATACCAATATTTTTGTTGCGTCACTTGTATTTAATGAAGAGTGTTCAAAAGTGGTAAACATACTAAATTTCCGCTCTCATTCCAATAAATCAACTCATTCGCAAGTGTTTAACTAACTGTTCTCATTCTCTGAGGAGACACTCGACGAATTGTTGGTATTTTCAAGTGAGTCTTTAAATCTGAATTGAAATACAAGTAAATTATTTTAAAATCTTCACAATGGAGTCGAAGAAGTATCTTTTCTTTGTGACTTTGATTGTGGCCCTGGCAGTGAGTAGCTATGCCGAATCCTCGGCCCAATCTCATAACATGACTGTTGGAACAAAATATGTGGGGGATGTACTTTTGCTGGATCAACTCATTAAAGAAGAATCCAAATTTTTAAGAAAAGTCGTCATTGAGGAAACCTTTAGCGTATCAGGATATATCACTCAAGTTGTTGCTGAGGATCAGAAGAAGAATGGAAAAGGTGGTTATGCTTCAGTTCTTGGCGGAGGACCAGGAAAGCGTGAAGTAAAAATGAGGTTCAAGAGTAAAAGAGGACATGGCATCAATTTCCGTCTTAAAATCTATGGACACTAAATCTGAAAATTCTTACGGTACAATTTTAACTATGGCAAAAATTTTATGTGCATGATTTAATCTCTAAGAATTGTAAAAATTCATATGTACCTATAAATTACGAATTATGTGAATGTATTTAACATATTTTATTTAAGTTATTTTTCATGTACCTTTTAAAAGTACTTTTTACAATCCTAATCATGAATATACCCATCGCACCATAAAAGGCGATACACATACGTCATCAGATTAATTTATTTTAGTCATTCTGATTTGCGAAAATATTTACTTGCGAGCAGATTTCGGGAAAATCTTAAAGTCATGTTTGTTTAATTTTAGATAAGAAATTTTGATATGCGTAGAAACATGGCGTTCTATAAAATGATCTTTGGTTTCATATAATTATCAGAGTTTCAGACTCATAATTTAGGGAATAAATTATTTTTCGGACGGGAGCTGTATCGCTGATAAATGTACATGCTGATAAGTAATATTTGAATTGTCTTTTATAAAAGCATGTCACACTTTTCAGATTATTACAGTATCTTTCGAAATTTTAACTTGAGTTATAAAATACAAGTGTTGTTTTCACAGGATTGAAAAACAATGGTGTCCTACAAGATACTTTTACCTTTGGCATTCGTTATGACCATAACATTGGTCTTAAATATCACACCATCATCAGGATACAACAATCGTTCTAAATCTCACGACTATATCCTTGGATCCAGAGTTACTGGAGATAAGCTTGTGCTTCAGAAAACTATACATAAATTATCCAAAAGTTGGAAGATTGTTTCTCATAAGGAGAGTTTTAATAACACGAAACATTTGAAAATCACCCAGGTTGCTGCTTATGATCAGAAGACGAATGGAAAAGGGGGCTATGTCAGTCTAATTAAAGGTGGGCCTGGACAGCAAAATGTCACTCTGAAATTTAAGAGTCAGAGAGGTCACGGAATCCATTTTATTGTCAGAGTCTATGCACGTTATTATTAATTATCAAATGTTAATCTATAATTAATATTTGTATACAATTTCGTAATGTTGAGTAGTCATGAGGAAATAAAACTGATGTTTTATTAATAAAGAGTGAAATATTTTCCACCATTAACCCATTGTTTCCATTGCAAAATTCATCCATGAGCTGTCATGATAATTCAAATTTTTTATTTACACTGATATTAGAGACAGTCATAATATAAACATCCAACAGTGACGTCAAAGTTAGCTAATATTGATAATGTCAGATATTTTTTTAGAGCACGATTTTTGTAAAAAATTGTGTAAACAGGCTTAAGTATTTCTGTACACATATTTTATGTTATATTTTTATGTCAGATATTTTTTTAGAGCACGATTTTTGTAAAAAATTGTGTAAACAGGCTTAAGTATTTCTGTACACATATTTTATTTTATATTTTTAGAAATTCATACTGATAAAATAACAATTCTAAAATTTCGTCGAGATTGCTTCTATAAAAGGTTGCTACATTTATCAAAGTGCATTTATCATTTAGTCTATTACTAATTAGTTACCAAAACTGAATAAATCTCTTTAATTTACATAAAACACCAGTGAGTTTTATTCTACCGTACATAAAAATGGCGCCACACAAGATGATCTTCTGTTTGGCATTTGTTAGCGCTATGGTTTTCAATGTGACATCTACAAATTTTGGCAATTTTTTAATACGACCAAGTACTTTCCTCTTCGGAGAACATCAATATGGCGAAGAATTGATGTATGATAAGAACGTAAATGGATTAAGAGTAAAGGGATTTTATCGGTTTGTTACCGAAACTTTCACAGTTCCGCCAAACAAAAAAATTACCTTCATTATTGTTCAAGAAAATGGAATCATGAAAACTACAGCAAGAGTAAATATCGTCAGGGGAGCATTAGGAACTAATTCTGTAACCCTCAGATTCACGAGCCGAATAAACCGTGACATCAATTTTCGTGTGAAGGTTTTGGCTATTGACGCTGCTCGTTATCGAGCTGGAAATACTAACAGGAGAAAGTGGACTAAAATTTGGTGAACATGTTCATTCATTTATTCAGAAATAAAACAAAAATCTCAGGAAAAAATGTCTTTTTTTATTTATAATGGATTTAATTTTAGCACTCGCCTTCCCTTTGCTGATCGATATCATTCTAAGGTAAATGTCTCTAAGACAAGTGTTCTATTCCTATCTCGTGGTATTTGGATTTGTTCTTTACATTCTTATTTATAACTGGTCTGAATTGTTCAGCAATTCTAACATATATCCATACTATAAACAGAACTACAAGTTTTATAACATTTTTCTAAAAGCTTTTTCTCTATGGTAAGTATTGGCATATAGATCGATCATATGTTCGGTATGAGAAAGAAGGAATAGAAATATTTATAATAATGAAGTAGAAAGATTTGTCTGTCAACAATGAACCTGGCTAATTTTGTGGAACATTTCGTAAGAATAAACTCCTTCTTTAGAATAAAGAAGTGTCCCCTATTGAAAAAAATGACGTCACAAAAAGACGTCTTTAAATAACGTCTTCAAATGACGTCATTTAAAGACGTCATTGGCTATGTCATAAATTGGAACATAAAATGACGTCTTTTTAAAACTGTTTTTATCATCGGCAAAATGAAGTTACGTCATTTTTTTCCAACAAAATAACGTCATTTGAAATATTCACAAAGGCTGGAATGCAAATAACGTCATTTCTTAAAAAAGAAGGTAACGACATTTGTAAATTTTTAGCAAAAATGACGTGATTTGTTAAAGAAATGACGTGATTTGTTAAAGAAATGACGTTATTTTCATTTTAACTTTTGGGAAATTTAAAATGACGTTATTTGTAGGAGAAATTACGTAATTTATTGCCAATTTTTTCTAAATAATTTACAAATGACGTTACTTTTTTTAAAGAAATGACGTTATTTGCATTTTAACTTTTGGAAAATTTCAAATGACGTTATTTATTGTAGAAATCACGTTATTTTTGTTTCTCAATGACGTCATTTTGTTTAAAAAGTGACGTTATTTATTTTCATTATTGCCAAGAAATTTACAAATGACGTTAATTTTTTACAAAAAATGACGTTATTTGCATTTTAAACCTTTGTGAACATTTCAAATGACGTTATTTTGCTGGAAAAAATAACGTAATTTCATTTTGCCGATGATACAAAAAGTTTTTAAAAGACGTCATTTTATGTTCCAGTTTATGACATAGCCAATGACGTCTTTAAATGACGTCATTTGAAGACGTCATTTAAAGACGTCTTTTTGTGACGTCATTTTTTTCAATAGGGTCTTATTTTTAATCTCTAAAATTCAACTCGAATTCTGGATTTTACAACTATATAATTGTTTACTCTAAGTGATAAGTAGAACAATAAAAAATCTCATATAAATAACGTGAAAAATAAAATCATTACTGTTTCCTCCTAATACAATGGTAGAATTGAATCCATTTCCGATAAAGTTATAAATCCTGTTTTTTTACTGAGTTAAAACAAAAGTGTATCTTGAATTCTGTAAAAAATGGCACTGTCCAGAATAATTCTAAGTTGGGCAATTGTGATCGTTTTGGTTTATGATGTGACATCAAATATCAACTTGTTGCCCAAACCGCAAAAATATTTTCAGTTTGGAGAAAGATTAGAGAAGGACAGACTTCTCGTAGACGAGAAAGTTATTGCAACCAACAAAATGGGATTGTGGTTTTCTACTAAAAAGGATATCACTTTGCCGCCAGGTATGATAATTTCCCACATTTTAGCTATAAATGAGCTAGAAAGGGGTCTTCTAGCAACATGCAAGATTGTCTCTGGTGGTCCAGGTTTCAACAATGTCACCATGAAGTTTAAGAGCCAAAGAGACCGAGATATTTACTTTAAAGTGCAAGTCCTTGGAATGGAGTATGCTTTGTATAAAATATATTACCTTGATCTTAAAGGATAACTTGTTTTGAGATTTGGAATGTGCTTTAGAAAACTGATGTAAAGTTTAATTCTCTTATAAAGAAATAAAACTGAAGTTATAAGAACAAAATAAAATGAGTTCTTTATTCTACCGGTTTGGATTTTGGAACTGACATTTGAAATTTATTCATAAAGAATACGAAGATTCAATCTCTGTTTTTCTAGAAGGAAAGTTCATGTCAATTATAATATACTTTCTATATTTAAAATAAAGACAAGTTGGATTAGTTGGAAATAATATACTATGGTTTCCTCATTTAAAAATAGAGTTTATTTTTTATGCATACTGAGCGTATATAAGAATAGTAAGAGCGAGCTATGTATAAATGGACTGATTCACTTGAGCCAATGTATATATACGTGACATCTAGATCAACTATTATTATCTTTCTGCAATATACTTGTAGGAAAATGCTAATTCTAATTCTTATTTTACAAAATATTTAATGAAACTTGGTATATGATTTTCACGACTTTAAACTCTTTCTTCGTTGTAATAGAACAAGCTTCAAAAAATTACAATTTTGTCTTGAGTATCTTTAGCCTCGAAAACCGGCTACTGTTTTGGTATCGTGGCAAGTCCATTTTTTGAAATTTTTCATCTAGCTTGCAGAAGGAAGCGAAACCAAAGTCCCGCATCTGCGGTTGTCCTGCAGCAGACAAAGGAGAAACTGCAGATCGTAAAACAAGACTAAAAACCCTTCATGGCACCTGGCGATTGGACGGGTGACGAGCAAGGCTGCAAAACACGATCATAAACCGTCTCTGATGTTTGGTTATTGCTTGTAAAGTTGCGAAACGGACAATAAGCAGAGATACGTATACAAACAACGTGCAACCGTATCAGAGCAAAAATGAGAAAATAAAGGTGTTATAGTCCTCCCTTTTCTGCAAAAGAATGATGTGTTTAGGTCCTGATCATATATATTCTGATTTGATATTATTTTTATGCTTTTTGTTAAAAATTCAATTTTCTGAAAATTAACATTGCATGTAAGTTTTCACCATTAAGAATCAGAGACTGTTGATTCAATATAAAATTTAAGGTAGAAATAATTCCTTGTACAATAGAAATTATGATTATGAACACATGTAATTAAATCCTTTCCTTTCTATAAAACCATTCGGTTCCTCTGGAACGGGTATTCGCTTTCAAGTAATTTTGGCAAGGTTCTAGAATCCATTGCGCACATAATGTATACGTAATCCAATTGTCTCTGCACTCGAACTTGTCGAACTTCGTCGATTACAGTCGTCCTGTGAATTTTAGGACTCTCAACTCGAACAAGACTAGAGACGTCTTTATTTGAGAAAACGAGGCACGACGTTTTGTTCGTTAGCTTTTCAACTTGCATTGTATTACATCCATGAATAATGAAGCAATTTCTCACCACAAGTCTTTCATATAAAAGATAAAGGCAACTGAGTGAATGAATGCAGTTTATGAATTGGCCTTTTAGATGGTCTTTTAATGTTTCTGCAGCCTTTGTTGCTTCATCCATAAACGGACGTTTAAAATTTTTCATTTTCATAAAAATAACAGAAGGTAAAAAATGTTTACTAGAGAATAATGAAGCATGTGTAATTATAAAACGTTATAAGTTTGAAATGCAAGTTAATATACAAGTTTCATAAAATGACTGAGAAAATGTCAGAGAAATGAGAGAGACTCTAGAGATATAGGGAGCAAGTGGTGGTATTTCTAGACACATAGACGTCAATAATCCGGAGTTGGTAATTGCATGGAGAAAGATACGTAAATAATTTATGCCCTGGTACATGAATGATGTTCCTGTTTTATCGACCCTTTTATTCCTAGAACAAGACTAAATCATGAACCTTTATCTATTCTCGTATTTAAAGCTCTTTCTAATTTAAAATTATAATATACCAAAATTTTGACTGCAATAGTAAAATTAAATAAATGAAATAAATAAACCTGAAAACAATAAATCTAAACAATTCTCAATCAATAAACCTTCGTGTCTTTGCAATTGGTGGCATTAACCCTCGTGATTGATTGAAAACATGTTTTCATTAGTCGAAGCTACCTCTTAGAATCCGGAAATAACAGATTTGAATCAAAATGGAATTATAATAATAAGATTACAAGATACTTCTGTAAGAAAAGGAATGATCCCTTTTGAATTTCTAATCCAGTTTTCAGTAGTGAATTTATTGTATTAAGATTGTAATACAATTCTGAAAGAGACACAAAGGTAAATATATCGCGAGAAGTTCACTTAATCTTCTTTGGATTTTCTTTGTTCACAGCTACCATTTTATACCAAGCTGACATAAAGACATAAAGTATTCATTTCCTAGATCGCTGTCCTTTACATTAATTTTAAATTCAGTTCTCCATAGAACGAGGTCACCCGCTTTGATGAAGCTATCACTTTAGATGGATTATTTATGATAATTTTTCCCTGCACTTTGTAAATTAGAGCTTTAATGAAAAACATCCATCTACATATAAAAATATTACATTCTTTGACATTAAAAAATATATATGAACATCAAACCAGGAGAATTTTTTAATTAAAAACCTTTATATCCAATTTCATCGTATAGGTGTATTAAAATTATTTATCTTGGATTTTTATAGCTAAATATATTTATAAATAGTATAATATTTGGTGAAATTCGTCTTGGATACGGTTCGTTTTCCGGTCAGAAAGGCGACCATTACGGCTATACCTTGTGTGTATCGATCGACTCATTAAATATTTAATCATACCAAGAAAGTTCAATACTCGCTAGGGAAGAGCGAGTATGTCTTCTGAAGTCACACTAGATACAACACGTGCGATGTGCATGAGAAAACACACAAATTTGTTTTGCATGTATGCAAACGTCGTTCTAGGCACTTTCTAATAAAATATTTAGAGATCGAGTCTACGGTCGTCAAGCTTTTGAAAATGAGTGCGAATCCGACGAAATCTAGCAGATTAGTGTTGAATACAGATTCTCTAAGCTCGTGGTCTAGATTTTCCTATTTTGAATGTATTTCCAAATATAATATTATAATTTAGATATATACTAATGTATTATTTTTCATCAATATATTTTTCAGTCCTGAATCATAAAACGCACATCATGTGTTATTTTCTAGAAGTTTCTATACATATTATTGACTTTGATTGCATTAACATTATTACACTATTTTCCTTCTTTATCTTAAAGTCATATTTTGTTGTCACATTATTTGATGAAGGATTGTATTGAAGTATAGTTTATGCTCACAACTAGAATAAAATAAAAAACATATTTTAGAGGTTTATTGTTCTGATATGCTTAGTTCATAACTTTTTAACTAATTTTTGTATAAAAATCCATGAATAGGAAAAATTTTCACAATTAAAATACCTTTACCATGTCGTGAATCTTTTTTATTAGCGATTTTTATTGGCTGACTTATTCTATGTTCTGTTCAGGGACAAAGATTTATTGAACTGACAGTAAATATTGATAAGAAATTATGGCGCAATCTACATAAAAGCTTACAGCATTCAAATATTATTAGTTTCGTTACAATTCGTGATAAGAGTGTACAGTTTTTATATAAAAACCAAGTAAACCTTTTCTGAAATATACCTGCTGTACATTTCTTTTACCAAAATGATAAACAAGATTTCCGCTTTGGCATTTATTATGGCTTTCACATTATCCATCATTGTGTCACCTTCATCAGGGTTGTTAAAACCCTTCAGAAACAGAGTCGGCAGCAGAAGTAGGAAAACCGAAATGGTTTTTGGAAAAAAAGTTCCTGGTGCCAAATTCCTTTATTCGAAGTTTGTATTTGAGCCAAAGCAATTAACGTGGTACGCTAAACATATAGAGGAATTTACAACCAAAAATCATACAAAAATCACCCAAATTATTGCTAAGGATCAGAATACAAAAACCCAGGGAGCGAAAGTCTGGATTATATACGGTGGTCCTGGATTCACATATGCCACGTTGGGGTTCAAGAGTGAATTATCGAAAGAGATATTATATCTCGTCGAAGTGTACGGTATTCCTTCAATATAATTTCTTTGTCAGATTATGTTTTACATAAAATTTATCTATGAATAAATAAAACTAAAGTTAAAAAAGCGTGATTTTGGTTTCAATCCCCCTTCTAACTTGCCTTGCAAATCACCTTTCCTACTTTCATTCCACCCTCTTTTTAACTCTTTTTCAAATCGTTTTTTACCAACATATTTTGACATCTTTGAGTTGTTTCTTTATGCGAAAGGTAGGTCAGCGGTTGCTTTTGCAAGAAGTACCTCAGGGAATCTCGACTATCTCCGGCGGTTGAATCTTTGAGAGCGGAAATCGTTGGTAAAATGCAACAGTAAGTTTTTAATGAGCCGGACGAACTCTTCTTCTTACATTATACAAGATATGCCAAATTAAATGGGCAAGAGAGTGTAAAATATAAAATGTGAGTTTTGGGGGTCAAGAATATTGAGTAACTGTATAGATTTATTGAAAGGGATATAGAGGGAAAGAAAAATAAATTTGTAATATAAATAAAGAAGCGATTTTTCATTTTTTAAATGAAGGAATGCATGGTATGAAGCAGTGTGAACGAAAAGCACGTAACGAGCAAGCAAAGTCGATAAACAGAAAGATATAATCTCCCCACTGATGGCCAAAGTGAGTCTAGTCTCGCAACCCTCACTATCTTCTTATTCGGTGTTACACTCTTAAAGGCATTTTAGATAAGAAACTTTTAATAGCGCAAAGGCAACCGACTAGCGACACCTGGTTTCCATAATCCGCTACATGAAGAGTCAAAGTTTGACCGAATTTTCATTTTAGTGGAAGTAGGTCGCAAAGCAGATCGGTAAAAAAAACTACTTTTCTGACAAAAAGTTTTAAAGATGATAAAAGATATAGTTGAACTTTTGAACTATGCATCTTATGTATAATGCAATAAGAAATTGAATATTTGTAAAAAAATGTACATGTATTTATGAAATTATGAATTGCATTAATCTTCCTCGTGTGAAATTAAAACAGTAATATCATTTTCTGGGCGTTAATTACACAGCGTATGTGCACGAGAATACCCCGTATGTCCCTAATGAGATACTCGTGTCATAAAATGTAAAAAAGATTCTTACCTCCGGGAAATTATAAATTACATATATGTCAAGACACGAAATTTCATCGCATTTTTGTATTTTAGTTCGTCTAATTCAAATTGCGACAATTTTTAATGAAAATTAGTAAATCGGATGTTGATTCTAAAGAGAGAGAAAATTGTCAAGTTTGGAGAGATGAATTATAAACTCAAGTACTGAAAATTATAATTTTTTCAAGTTTTTGAGCTCTTTGGATTTTTTTTTAAATGCGAAAACGATCCTGACCTGGAATTTTTAATTTAGAATATCATTCCTGCAAAAATTACCACGTAACACGGAGAACAGCTGCTAATTCAGATTTCATTTCAATATTTGAATTTTAACATAGAGAAATCATGGAGAAACAGTTGCTTCAAAGCAGTATTTACTTTGTTCAGATTATATCCTGTATTCTCAAAAGTTTTTGGCAAAATTCTAAAATCTTTTAAAACCCATTGAAATCCTTCAAAAAATATAAAAATCCCCTGAAATTACTCAAACCTTTTTTATATTTCTTGGAAAAATGTTTTGAATCATTTAAAATCTATTAAATCTCTTGAAACCAATTGATTTTTATAAAATCATTTGAAATCTCGTAAATCCCTTTAATTTAATCTTCTACAATCTCCTAAAATACTTAAAAAAATATTTTGCAATCTTTTTCAATTGATTTTATATCCTTAAAATTATAAACTCACTTCTGGACTTCGATTTTATAGAAGCAGTTTTTATGACAGTATGTTTTTTGAGACTAAAATAATATAATTGAAGATTAAGATATTTTAACATAAAATTTTTAAAAATTACTACATATAAAACCACAAATGATTGACAAAGGCGCGAGTACAAAGTTCTAGTAGTATAATAATGGCAATGATTAACATAACATATATTACATAGCGTAAAAAAAATTCGTTTCGAGCAATAAAGGGTTGAGGTTCCTCTAAAAAATGCCAAAAAGGAATGCCTTAAGGGCGTTGGACCCAAATGTTAAGCTCAAAATTCCATTCTCCATTTTACTCAATGAAAACTATAGATAAATATTTTTTCGTTCTGTAGTACTAATCTTTTTTCAAATATAAGACTGCGTACAGAGCGAAAAAATATTTAATTCCGATACTTTTTGCACAAAACGAAGAATTCAAACTCTGACTTCAAAATTCAATTCAGGCGCGTAGGCAGAAAAATTTTTCGGGGGGGGGGGGTTCATCAATGTGTCATGTGTCAGAAAAAAATATATATATAAAATATATACAACAACTATTCTGACATTTTTGGGGGGGGGGTTTGAACCCCCAAATCCCCCTGGCTACACGCCTGACTCACTTTATAATCAGCAAATGACTTTCTTAAAAATACAAGATTAAGCGCGCGTGTTTTGTCTTTAGAAACTGAAATGACAATTTAAATTTGCGCGCCTTATGAATTGACCAATAAGGTTAGCGCAGTACGCACGAAGTTAGCTGCAAGGTGACGCATGAAGTTAGTCGAAATGCATGTCCTTTTTAGAATAGAAAATAAGCCAAACTAAAATATCTTTGATACCTTTGATACAGCTCTCATCATCATCGCGTCCCGCGACGCTTTGCAGTTCTTCCAAGAAGACGGAATCTACGGGGGTGCTTTACCTCACTGCCGACATATACGAACTTCGCGCTTGCGCGTTTCTTCATCTCTCTCGCACTTGCATCGCAACCCCCGAATCTGAATCACCATCGACCTCACTCTAATGCAACCCTTCCGTATGCACGCCTGCAAGACGGAAAAATAGCTAGAGAAACCGAGAGGGAGAGAGAGATTCGATGGGGTACTGCGCTTGTGCGAGGGAGAAAGAGAGCATAAAGGATAGAGCGCGCGCGGATGCGTGGGGAAGGAGCGAAGTTCGTCATTCGAAGCCCGCCAACCGTCGGAGCAACCACGGGTCGGACGACGATTAAAGTGACCACGCGATTTCGCGATACGATTCGCCGACAATATCGAGGATTGACGCCCCACGTGAGATTCGATCTTACTCCAAAAATCGAGCAAGTAATCGGTCCAGCGAGTCTCTTGCTCTCTTGTGTTCATCCTCTTCGTCCTTCGCGAATACCGGTGCGAATACCTTTCACTTCATTGGATATCGCACGTGTTTCAGTGTTCGTGAAATCGTGAAAAGAAACGTGAAAGAGAAGTCCTTGACTCGAGATCAGGATACCCAAAAACACCCAGGATTGTCTACAAAAAAAGTTCTCGTTATAGTGATACCGCGACAGTGAAAAATACAACAGTTTCTGCAAGAAAGGAGTTTAACCCTCATTTCCACCTGTTTTCGGCTAAAGTGATTAAGCATTTCAATCTTGAGCAGAAGAACATCTTCCAAAAAGTCTAACTAACAACGTGAGTTTCGGGAACAAATGAAAGTTTGAGGTTAAGTTTTGTATTGTTGTTCAGTGGTACCTCAGACAATAATAACAACAAGTGTTCAGTGTGTCGTGAGTGAACTGACAGTGATTGCTTCAATTATTTCGATATTGAGGTGTCATCCTTAGAAAGAAGAACGTTGAATCGAGGCAACGGAAAACTTTCTTTTGGATGGTCTTTTTGTCTCTTTCCTCTTTCATGTTAAAAAGCCGCTTGATGCTTTGTTTCGGAGAATAATCGGCGTATTTCTACGAGAGGTTGTCTCATTTTTTCGCGGTAGTTTAGAGTGCGGGAGAGGTAAACTGAAAATCTGCTGTTTTAATGTCGGATTAAGTCGCAAGTTTCTATCTCTGAGTCGTAATATCCGGCAGAGTGTAGTCGCGTTTGATAGCTGCCGTGATTTCGCGCGAGTAAACACGTGTGCAAAACACCTCTCTCGTGGTTTACAGTCATACATAGTGTTGTAAACTACATGAGAAGAAAATAAGTTAGAAAACTTGTTTTAGCAATCCAGGAAAATTGTTAAAAGTTGGTTAGTGGGGTCAATGGTTCGGGATTACATATTTGTTTTTAGATCGGATCTAAAGGCTTGTTGTAATAATATCAATTTAGAGAATTAAAGAAGACTTAAGTATCTTTACGTCGGGTTCGTCTGGTTTTAACTCATTGCGCTTTCGTCGGTTCGTGATTTTTCTAGATCAGTTTTCTAGTTCGCCTCGATTCGCGGATCTTTCTTTTTCGCAAATTCAAGTTAGTGTTTTCGTGTTATCGTAATTTTTTGAGTACTTCCGGGAAATCGAATCAAGTGTGTGTACTAGTGAACAAAGTGCGGATTACTCTCATCAGCTGCCTTCTTGAAAAAAGTGAGTAATTTTTATATGAGAACAATTGGATTTATTTGTAAGCTTTATTTACTTCAGAAATGCCAGTAAATAAATCCTGCCTTTCATATATATATACATATATGAAAGGCAGGATCGTCCCCTCCACTTCATCTTTCCTCAGTTATTGTTCAGACCCCTTTGATGGTAAACATACACGTGGAGTTATGCAACTACCTTCTATCTATTGTTATACCAAAATTGTGTTTTCTAGGAGATTAATAATTAATAACTTCTAAAGTTACTTTGCGTAAAATAATAGTAATGCTCTAATTATATTATACATTTTAGTTTAGTTATTGAAGCTTAATTTAATCAGTCGAAAGGAATTGGATTTTAGAAGTACTTTTGTTTATTAAATTAAAAGAGCATTGAGAAACAAATATTGAATATCGATTGAATGAAATATTTGTATTCTCTAATAAGATTATTTGACTGAATTTTCCTCACTTAATGAGCTTACTGATTTTATTTACGTATATTGATTGAAATACTCTAGGTTTAACAACTTAATGTTTTCTTTTAATTTTCAATTTAATTCTTAAATGTGTCTATTCCGAGAATTTCGCGTAGTACCTTTTCAAAGCTCGATTCTGCGAATACTTTTCACGTATCATGCCCTTTGTTTACATTGATAGAAGAATATGGTTCATTACCTGCATTTCCACGTATGTAATTCAATTCTTAGAAATGAGAGTAGAAGAACAACAAATATTGAGATATGTGGAATATGAATTAAAAGGAATATTTTCGTTCTGCCAAAAAGATTTCAAAAATGAATTTCCATAATATAATAGCTGAAATTATATTATGGTAGTCATAATAAATATACAATAATGGTATTCATAAAAAATGTACAATTTTTTAAAATAATTTTTTTGCATTTTTTGATAACAGCAGCAATTTATTCTCAAAAGAATACCTTTTTATAGCAAATAGATTGTAGGACTTGTAGGATAAGAAACTGCGCAAAGAGTTCGTAGTTTGAAACGATGCATCTTTTACTCGGATGAGCAAAATTTATGTTTTAATAAAGATCCGGTTGAAATGCGTGAACCCACGAACTCAGGACACACTGGACACCCCGTGAAGAAGTGGCCAGGGCTGTACTTAGAAGGGGCAAATTGAGTTAGCATGCAGGATAAAAATGTTATAAGACCATGTATAAGTCGCGTGACTTGGCGCTTGTAACCATATTTCAGGTTTTCATAGATATCACATTAAGAAATTAATAGTAAAAATTAAATTTTCCTAGTAGACAAAGGTATAGAAAATTCGCTTCGACTCCTCTGACTTTAGTGCATCTTTTGTTTTATGGACGAATCGGGAAAGCGTGAATTACACCTCACCGTATTCCTAGAAATGCAGAAATTGTTTTGTTCCTTTTTATCCTTCTCTGAAATTATAGCTCTACAAATAGCCCCCTGAAAAGAAAATAAATAATGGAATGCAATTGAGCGCCTGGATCAAATAACAGGTTATAAAATTGTTTCACTCATAGGCTTAAACTTAAAATAGACTAGGACAGAAATTCATACGAGTGAAATATAAACTTTGAATAGGAAAAGGAAGAAAAGAAGGGAATCAGATATATCAATTTAGGATAGAAACGAATAGAGTAGAGAAAAAATTACTTTAATAAAACATGTCTATTTAGACTCAGGTATAAGCGGCGCTAGGGCGGTCCCTGTTGTGTAACAGAGTAGGAGGAAAAATGCATAAAAACAGAGAGAGGGCGAGGAGAGGTATCCGTGGGGATTCTGTAGTGGCGAAGGAAGTCAGAGAAGAGATATCTGGCACCGTGGGTCGAGTGTCCCGCTGACAGGATCCGCTGTGGGTATCCTGGCTGGATCTTTAATGCGCTTCTTCTACGCTGCATATGCTTTATTCCAAATTCATCCGTGGCCACATGTTTCATTCGCTTTTTCGTTCCAACTCGCTTGCTGCACGATATTAACACAACAAAGTTACTCGTGTTCAGAGATAGACTGCGGCCCTGAGAACAGGTGACTTCTAACACGTATCTGCTCACTCGATACCGATTCAGGGTGGGTGGGTGGTCTAGAAAGAGCTGCAAGGACAAAGGGGAGAAAATTTCTTAGAAGCCGACGGCTCTCATCGTTCAGAAAAAAATATATAACGGACTCGACGTACTTATAAGCACAACAGCAGCGCCAAAACACTAGGACAAATTTTGTATTTTCGTTTGATGTAGATGTTGTGCTATTTTAGGCGATTCTGGGCCCAAAAATGGTACACCGGTTGCGCCAAGGCTAAATACAGTTCCTGTACTGTAGGTTGTATTTTTGGTAAGCCAAAATACTTTCAGTGAAGGAACGGGCGATTTTGGGTCAGCAGTTGCGCTAAAATGCTGTCTGCCATCCCAAAAAGGCGTAACAGCTGTGCCAAATGAAAGTTTTTATTCTGTTTTATCCGTGTTTATATCTTCTCCTATGTCTCTCTAAAACAAGCTAAAGAAAAAGAAAAATTGACAGAAAAAAAAGAGAGAGAAAAAAGCTTTCGCTAGCTAGAGAATCGACACTTAAAAGGAAAGATGTATCGTTTTTCTGATAGACTCGTATACAAAAGGGATGAGCAAATTGATATCGCGATTGTACGCAGTGGGACACAGTTTTCCTCTATTGAGAATCCGTGAAACTGTCACTTTTTTCCAGAGATGCATGGCAGGGTGGAGACTAAATGGAGCGCGGTTAATGCGAAAAAAAAGAGCGAGCTCGGAGACAGTTGGCTGCATCACTGCGACCTGTCGAGGTTAGACTAGACGTGACTGCAATAACTGCATCTCAACACCATCCAATGCCGTCTTTTCTTTCTTCTTCTTCCCGCTCTCGTATCCCTTTTTGCAATTCCGATCCAACCATCGACAGTAGCAATCCTTGTCCCCTATTCTTTTTTCATTTTTCCTTTTTCCTCTTTCTACGCCGCATCAGACGCACCGTCGAGTTCCTTCGAGTGTTGCTCAGTATTTTTCAATTATTTTCTCAGGAAAACCATTAGATGCTCCCCTCAATCGATCAGCCCAGGCGAGAAGATGTAGTGCATCTAGATTACGCACATGCGGTGCACCTTGAATAGGGTATTAGGCTGATATCTTGACTGCACAGCGACTGATGGATACCATAATTTCGGATAGTTAATATTAATTTTAGGCATAATTAGGTCTCACTAATTCTCTCTAAGATAAATTTAAAACTACTATGTTTAAATATCTTAATATTCAATATTTTTATTTTAGTCTTAAAAACAATCCTGTCACAAAAACTGCTTTTATAAACTATAAGTCTTGAAGTGATTACAAAAGATTTGATATAAATCAATAGATTTCAAGAAATTTAACAGATTGAATAAGTTAAAACTTGATAAAAAAGATATACCGGTTGAAAATTTTATTCTCAAACATATCTGAGTGTAAAGAATGCTCACGACCATTCTCATTAATGATATATATTTTCTCTGTTTCAGGTTGGCAAGGCGTCGTGAATTTTTCTCTGGAAAGTGTGAATAAACGGCCTCAAAATTCAGCTCGACATAATGCCCTGGTTTATTCTTTTTCTTCTTTTGTTAGCTGTGATGGAGGCCTTCCCACGGGAGGCCACCTGTTCCCGCCTGCCGGACATCTATTGGAACTCCACCAATCCAATGTAAGTCACAACTTGTCTATTTATTGTTGGTACTTTTTCCTTGTCGACATATTATAGAGCACACTTGGGGATTTTAAGGTCGTTTGATTTTATTAGGAATGTTCATCTCTTCCTATTGAAGGTAAAATCATTAAATCACTTTGAGCAAAGACAGTTAGAAAATATGTCGATTATTTTCTTGTCAACAAAGGTTTCCTCAGGAAATTTCCCAAGTTCTCTCAACACAGTCTAAGCTCTCCGATTCCTTGTGATCATGAAGGAGCTGAGGACTCCGGAAACCTAGTCGTCCTCTCTTCCGTCGGTAGTTTCGTTCAAGGAAATTGACTCTCGACGACTAGGATCGTACCTGTGTATACGGGGCAAACTATAAAGGAACTTCAAACGACTATACTCCATGTACAGGGTGTATCTTTAACGGACCTCTATTCAAGCAGTCTTGAGAAAGTTGTCAAGATTATGTTCCAAAGTTTCTAAAAGAAATCTTGAGACGGAAATGAGCTAGCTCAAAAGCTAGAAAAATTTTTAGTAAACATATTATGCAGATTTGCCCCTTCCTCGTAGTATGTATTTTACTTCAAGGACTATCAATCCTAAGCTCTGAAGATTTTTAGTTTCAGTAAATCTTGAAAAGATTTTGAGACATCTTTATAAAGATCGGATTTATCGGAAATCTTCTTACCAAGGACATCCGAGCTGTACAATTATCTCTTCTATTTTCTCTACCTAAAGCCTTGTGAACCGGGAAATAAAGCTCTGCCTCGACATTAAGGCTTTTAATTGCCCTTTTCATAAATCCTTTGTTAAAGGTACACCTTGTAGACATCCGTTCTATCGTCTACTTGTTCCATACACACAAATAACAGTTGAGGAACGCGAACACACCTTAAAGGAATTTTATTCGTCGTAAAAGTGAAGATCGACTTGCTTCGTATCACGTTCTCTTCCACATTTCCATCAGTAACTTCTTCAGCATTATCTTAATAGTTCTCGAGAAATGAGAGTATGGTCTAGAAAATTATATAAATGCACTAGTAATAGAAAAATAGTGCACTCTTGGATATTCTTTTGAGAGAGAAATTCCATTGGGATTTTTCTAAGTAGAAACGGCATTGCATGGTCAGACATACTCAAGTGAAAACAGTTTTCAGTTGAGCATGTTTCAATTTTTCAAGTCATAAATAGAAATTTATTCTTTCCTCTACAATTAGACTATATTACTTTTTAATTAAAAGGAATTAACAGCTTTTTAAACAATTCAATTCTTCGAAATAAGTCGTTCGAAATATCGAAAGAAGAGGCAAAAAGGTGAATAAAGGGAAGTGAATTCATATTGCGCTTTGAGATGAGGCAAAAAAAGGATATCGGACGTTTGCTTAATCGCACAGCCGCACTGTTATTGTTCTCTCTCATTTCATATAACGCTTTGCTTCCTTTTCCTTCTCTTTCTCTCTCAATTAATGGGTTTCGTCGCGACTGATAATAATTTATTTAAGCCCTCTACTTGGTGGCCACTCGAATCGTGGCAATTCAAAGAGCTTTGCGGTAACTCGTTCGCGACAAAGAATTAATCCATTGTTGGTATTTTAATTTGCTCCTGCTCTAATCGATTCCATTTCGGTTGCAGTCTGCGTAATCAGAGCTACTATAAAGGTAACCGTAACTTCAGTTATGTTTTTTTTCTGTTCAGTTTCTCTTTTTAAGAAAAAATGTATATTTTGAAAAAGGGATAAAAGGTGCTATAATAGGAGACTTAAGTTTTATTCTCTGACAGGGGTTTTCATTATTTTATAAAAACGATACTCTCTTTTCCTACGGTTTTTATAATCAATCACTTTTATATTACTGTTGTATTTTTAATTGAACGTAAAAAACTGTAACTTTTTTTATTCTATTTTAAATTTAAACTATTGATATTCCAAAAGCTAAAAACTCCGCACAAATAATTCAATTTTTTGGTGAATTCAATTTTACTCCGAAGCATTCTTTGGATATTTTCGATTTAAAATCAAATCTACATTTGTCAGAAATGATATTGTAGGGAGGTATCGAGAATTAACAGAACATTGTTTTTGCTTGTTAAATAACTCGAATTTTTTCTGATTTTCGTTTATCTACTCCTTATTTGAAAGACGAGACAATAGTGTTTCCTCACTATCGATTTCTTGCTCCTAGAAGAACCATCGAATCGCATTATCTCGATTCAAAAGCAGCACGACGGCTCCGGATCGCGGAGTCTGCTGGGAATGCGGTATCTTTACTTTTCCATAACATTTCCTCGTATTCTATTTTTCCAAAACCAGTAAGCCACCCACCTATCTACCAGCCCACACCTCCAATGTGCCTCTTGCTCTTGTGTCTTATCTTTGTTTGGCTGTTTTCAAATTCTTCTTGGGATTTCCTTTCTAGCTCTTTCTACAAAGAGAAACAATGTTATTTTTTATTTTAGTTTTTATTAATCGCTTCAAATTCAGGAAAGAGAAGTGAAATTATTTACTTTTCTTGAAAGACAAAACGCAAAATTTTTACGTAAATTCTTCTCGAATTATTGAAAAATCGAGTGGATTTTTATTCGCGTAAAAGGTATTCTTAAGAATCTTTGAAAGCGTCATTTCTCTCTACGTCTGTAGAATCTTTTCTTGTATTTCTTGCTGGACCGACCCATCTACGTATTTTCCACGAATGATTTAGGAGCCTTTCCACGTTCTTGCATTATTCGGACAGACTTCGACGTATGTGCAGCATAAAATGCAATATTCTAGCCCATGTCCCAAATTCAAGCTGACCTCCGATTTATGATATTCAACATTGTGAATAAACTCAAATCATAACTCAAAGTCAGATATAGTTGTAGATAATGTTTCATAATCGTGAAGTAACTTGCTAATCCAATCGAAATAAACAGTAAATAGGATTGCAAAGTATAAACTTTCAGGTTGAACAAACTTTCATGTAGAGAACATATACATACGTCGACATCCATTATTTTCACGAATTCAATTGGTCGTTTATCTGTTGACTGCACGAGAAAGATGGATGTACTTTCGAGCGAGAGTTTATTGAAATTTATATGCCAAGTTTTCTGAATCTGATCATCTGGACAGGAGCTATTTATCATTCTCGATTTTAGACATATATTGAAACGGAACTTCTATCTGCGCTGTCATTTTGCTTGAGAGACAATGTTTCCGATAATGCCAACAAACCATATGCAGATAATATTCCGTTACATGCGTCATAACGTTATATGTAACAACATATAACGAAGATTATTGGCTTCTGAATAATTCTCGATAAACAGTGATGCGGTATGAATAAATTTAACTCTACGGAAGTGTCTAAGCTTAACTTTAATCAAATGCGTGAATGCATGCATATGTATGTACAAATTTTATGTTCGTGTATACGATTTCTCAATGTATTTATATGATGGGGTTACATAATAATTCCCCTTGGATTTCAGGGATTGGTTAGTAGCTGGATAACATGTCCTGCCTCCGGTACCCTGCAATGATATATTCGGTTGATAGTTCCATCGTACGTGTTCCATGCATACATTTCTCGCCTTTATAACCTCGTATTATACACATATATGCGATCAAATGTGGATCTAATTGTAATCACATTAGCTTTGAAGCTATAATTAACTTTTACGACGCATTGTTTTCAATTTAAAAGCTTTTATTCGTGAAAATTGAAACGAAGAAATTGATATCCTTCAATACCTTCAACCATAGTTCATTATTGAGGTCTTGGAGAAGCTTATTTCATCCTTGTATGTGGCCCTGACTCTACATCACGTTTCACACGGAAAGTCTTCGTTCTCCCGCTGGTCGCGATAAGTCTTCCTGCCTGGAATGAATTATGTCCTTTTGCCCCGTTCCGTAAGATGTTTCTTCGACTGCTTTGCACTTGCGAACAGTTCTTGCATACGCGAACCCATAATCGCTCTTCCTAGGGCTGCATATTCATCAGCAACGTTGATCTACTTTCCGTCCCAAGAACAAGAGTCCGCCTGTTTCAGAATTTTGCTTAATAAAACGATAAAAAATTAATCAACAAGGCACCTCTGTCTATTTTCACTTCCGGAGATAATGCAGTTCGCAACGTTGCTGTAGCAACGAAATAGTTTTATTGTTAATAATAGTTTTATTGTTAATAATGTTTTTGACATCAAATGTTTTCATTATTAACGATGAAATTTTGTTTTTAATTGTATTTCCGAAGAGGGAGTTAGTAGTGAGGGAGTTTATTAATTGTACGTGAAACGAGGCAACTTCTGAAATGTGGGCTAAATTAGGACACTATTAAATTGACAGTTTAAATTACTTAAGATGGTTATAAGTATGATCTGGAACCTTTTGAGTAATTTGAACTATCAATTTAGGTGTGTCCGAAGTTACCCAGTTTGACGGTATGAATTACATTGGCATATTCTCATTAAAATGTAAACTAAATTAAAAATAAAAGTGAATATGTAGTAATTTTAACCGCATGTAAAACATTTATAAGAAGACACTCCAGGAAAGGAGATTTCGATCTTTCAGGAGCAAATACTGTGGGCGGGAGAGTAAATAATATATTTCTGAGGGTATAAAAAGAGAGGATGAAACCAGCTAACAATAAGTAGGAGTACATTGCAGTGGGGAAAGTAGGAGGAGATATATAGTTATATCTCTTATAGGCTATTTTACGATGATAGTCAGGGGATTCCCGATCGAAAAAGAAGTTAGGTAACAAAACAAGCTCTTATAAGAACTTGTCCGTTTTTCGATTGGCGATAGGATTTACCCTTTTTATTAGAGAACGCCCTACTTGGAGAAGACATCCTCCAAACCTTCCGAGTTCTTTTCCATTGTCGACGGCTCACACGGGGATTTTCTCCGGAAATTGATACTCCGTATTGTCTTCGTGTCGACGTTTGGCGGGAATTATTGGATTTGTAGTGATTTAAATGAGATTGCGTATACAACCAAAGAAAAGACGAGGAAATCAGCAATCAATGGGTAACGAAGACAAAGAGTTAACTCAGAAACGTGTTGGGAATAATTTGTCCTTGGATTCTTTTTTTTTTATTGTAGTAAAATCCCGCTGTTTTAATATTGACATTTTTAATTTTTTTTCGTAAAAGGGTATCATTTTAAGTAGTTTAACTTGATAGGGAGTCAGTATATCAAATTGTTCGAGCATGGAGAATTTTCAATTAATCCCTGGTAAAAAGTCCGTTGTCGTTTCAAGCACCATTACAGTGTCTGGCGATATAAGCTTTTCTAGCAGGTTAAACTGCAGTGTTACTTCATAAAATGAAATAAAGGCGACGTTCATACCGGGCTTGGCTCCGTGCATTTCTCTGGATGAGGAGGTTGAGTAACGAGGCTAAACGTTTCTCCTCTTCTTCCCTTTTGCTTTGACTCGATCGCTCCTTCTCTTGTTCACAATTTCTCTTCTTTATCTATCTGTGTCCCCCGCTTGAATTTGTAACTTCCTAAAAACTTTACTCCTTATTTTGTAGACGATCGCATTTAATAATGTGCTCCAGACATCTTTGTTTTTAGCTTCAGACTAAGTTCTTCGATCTATCAAAAACATCTAAATTTGAGAATTGCAAATTTATAATCTTATTTATAAAGCCTCATTAAGCAAGACGGAGTAAATAACATTAACGCATGCGATTTTTGAAAGCCAGCGGAAATTTCCATAAAGCAATGTCCTGAGAATCTTAGCACATGGGTTTAATATCGTTTAAGGATGTATATTTACTATTTTAGTGCGAAATACGCAGTTTATTGGTGAGAATCTTCAGGAAAGATAATAAGCAGATTTTTATGCAGCAAGTCCGGTAGCAAAATTGTTATTCATTCGACATAGGTTACGATATCTCGTAAATGTAATGTTACACCCTTTATTCGCCAGGAGACTATTTCTCGTATGCGTGTAAATACGGGATATACGATTACGCGGGCCTGAGGACTACACGACGACGTTTAATTTGATAGTGTGAGTAACAGTTTTACGTAGGCAGCTCTATAGCAAACATGAGTGTAGACCAGGTGAACCGCCGATCTATTAAACAGTCTCGTACTGTGGATAATGTTCCCTTGTCGGTCGCTTTATTCCATAAGTTGCGCGAGTAACGTGCTTGTTAAATGCCTAATTAAGTTTACGATTGTGGGTAAGAAGATAGTGTCTTACTGGTTTTGAGTCATAGTTGCAATCAGAATTATTCTATTTCGACTACACACAATTAATAAGCTTTCAAGATTTAATTATCTATCCGAGGATATTAAATTACACACATTATACTCTGTAAATAAATGAAAATCCTAAATCCAATAAGAGAATAAAATCGTCTTGAGGAAATTGCTACTGTCGAGCTTCAGCAAACCTAATCCTGAAAGGATTGACATTGATAGATTCTTTGTTTTCGATTCGATAAAGCGCCGGAGATAAACGGTGATATTTTTGTGAGCGAGAGGAAAAGCGGAAAAGCTTCTCGGGAACGAAAACCGCCGCGAGCAATTGAAGTGCTCTTCCCACGTTTGTCCTAGGCTAAAGGCATTTTAAGGTCTTCCGCTATGATTCTCGCAGTTCGTACACTTCCATCGGCTCTGTCGGCGATGATAAAGTGAAAGAAGCCCCTTTTTCCTTCACAGCACCGAGAACTTGGCGAGTTCTCAACTTCCAACGAACTAAAGTCACCAAGTTCCATTAGAGACTGACTTAAATGTTTATAAGACCTTGGCTTTAGACTGACATCAATGAACTTCCTTTCTTGTTGTTCCACAAAACATTCTTGAATCAGAAATTAGATGATCATCCCATAAATTTTATAAAAACTTATTCCCTCCATTCGGAAATACTTAAATAGTAAATAGTAAATAGTAAATAGTAAACAACTTCACCTTAAAACTCTATTACATCAAAGTGCTTATGCAATATTCACCGGATTTTTATTTTCATGTAGATTTAATTCTTAGTGCATGAAAAAATTCCATCGAAACTAAAAAAAATCGTAGCGATTCTAAAAAAAAAGCCTCAAACACGACACATGAAGCTCGAAAAATAAAAGCGGGTGAGGAAATATTGGTAGCATGAAATTTGCTTGACTATGAATTCAGAAGTAAAACACAGTGATAACGAGTTTGAATTGTGCAATTTCTCCTGTTACAATATTTTGTTAATAATTCAAATGTAATATAGTAGGATGATTTATTTATTTGTACCTAATTATGAAAAAAGAGAGTAGATAATAATGTCGCGAGTTGAAACGAGTTCTTGGATACAACTGCAAGCTGAAACCATCATAACGATGTGTTAATTAAAGCCCTGGAAAGCAGGGCGCTTTTTCGCGTGTAAACCGATGCATGGCATCTCGCGTAGAGGCGCTGAGTGGATCTAGCATATATATATACATATATATAACATATATATACATATATATAACATATATATACATATATATAACATGTACCATAATCTCTTATCGTGCACGCTTGTAATGCCACGAGGGAACTGAAAACAAGGTTAGAATTCACCGAGACGACGAGATTTACTGGATTAGAAGGAAATTTAATTTTTTGACTTAATTAGAACTCGTCCTTTGATGTCTTTCCGTTATGAGCAGAAAATCTTGTAGTTGACTAAGAAAAATACAGTTTCCCTACATTTTTTTCACACATGGATATAGAATTCATGAAATACCAGGGCAAGCTAACACAAATTTCTCTAAAAGATAGGAAAAATTGTTTAAAAATCTTGGCTCTGTTCATAACTTCAAATTTTGATGTACACATAAAATGAAGTAAAGAACCTTAAACAAAGAGCAAGCTTTTTTTCTATTTGATGAAAAAGCATGTTGCCTCGAAGGGCGGACTTTTTGCATGCATTGAGGGTCACGTGGAGCCCATATATTTGATTAGGGCTGCTGCTCGAGGCAGGTCCATAGCAATGAACATTCGACGCATCCCAGATCTGCGGCCGAAAGGTTAACTTTGCTCTAACGATTCGTTGTGTTTTCAACGAGCTGAGCGAGGCAAGTTTCTCTTTTCTCCGACAAAGACACAAGGAGGCATCGTATTCCGGTAAAAAAGGACGAAAGATACTCGTGTAAGGACCGAGGGTTGGTGGATGCAGTGTACTCGTATATAGCAATATAAACTGATTATACCCACACCGTGAAGTCGCCCGATGCTTGGGTCATAAAGCACAGCTGACTTTACCTATAATGTATTCTTCTCTTCTGTCTCTCTCTTCCTCTTTCTTCCCGCGACAATCTATGGCTCATATTCACTCTTTCCCTCCGGTACACCATCCCTACATCAACAACCCCTTGTTTCTTTTGCACGCTTCGTCTGCACTTAGTCGTGCATTTTAGTTCATCATCTCGTTTTGCCAAAATGCAGCCAACATCCCTGCAAAATATGACTAATTGTTCTGTAATTACATTTTTCAACGTAAAGATTCGTATTTTGAATTGTCTTGCATTTTAGGAAGTGCACTTGTGATGATATTATTTCTTTGACACAAATATATGATTGAAATTACCAAAGGGCCAATCAAATAAAGGTGCAAAGATGGTGCAAGAAACTTCCAATCTGTAAGGCGAGTCTATAAAATTTGTTTTTGTGTTTATATATCATGTCATAAAAGTATATAACTTTAATTAAAATACGACTCAGACCTTCCGTGATCACTTTCTTTCATAATATTGCGTGTCTACAAACGAGGTAAAAAAACTCGACTATCGTTACGTGCAAAACTGTAATAAGAAGATGAGGAATGTGATTTAATTGTAAAATAGATCTAAGGGGTGAGAAGGAATAAGGGAGACAGAGAGAATGATACAAAATGACGTCAATGTTAAGACCCCCTGAGGCATAATTTAGCGCGAAGAAGCGCGTTAAAACGCCATGGCGCTTTCGAGGACGCCTGAGTTAACGACACTCAAACTTGAATTAATGCGTTATCAAGGTGGGTCCTTTCGATTGGCGACACGATTTAAGGACCTTTTACGATAAGTTGCGAAGAAAAGACCCTTGTAACTTCAAATTATAAGATAAAGTAGGACTTAGATACAAAATTAAGGAAGAAGTATACTAATGTCCTTTTCTCATTTTATAATAAACAGATACTTCTTGAATTCGATAGTATTTTTCTTCTCAGTGTAAATTAAACACTATGAAAGGTTTTCTGATAATATTTCGAGTAAGTTCGTCAATCTCTGGCAGTCACTCTTCACGAGTAAACTTACTCCTTTTTCATGGTACAACTTTGTCTCGGAGATTTCTCTCCTAATCCCTCTTTAAAGTCAGCGTTTATTCGCCTCGCGCCAAGACTTCCGGTGACGTGATACGTCGTCCAAGCTTCCGTATAATTATCCCAACGAAAGTTCGCGCGAGAGGCGACCACTCGACATTTACTTAAGAATAAATTACGCGAAGAGCAGGCTGCACATAAATGAAGACTTGGATGAGACAACTCGAAGAGACAAGGATGAAAAAATAAGAAACAAAAAAAAAAGAAACACAAAGGACTAACCAGTGACGCGAGAAAAGAAAATCTTAGGACGAACATGTACTTATCGTTGAAGAAAGGTCGGAAGTTTATCCGAGCGCAAAGCTTATCCAACTTCCGGAACTTTGAGTTTACCTGGTTACCAACTTTCAGGTTGGATCGATATTCTTAGGGGTGTCACAAAAATGCAGGAAAGAATTAAGAAAATAGTGGAAAACTATACGCTAACTTGCAAAAGAATTCATAGTCGACTTGTTCAAATTTTAAATCAATAATTTTAAATTGACACAGTGGTTTAGAAAAATTGGTTTCGATAGCTTTAAACTAGAGAACTTTGAAAAACAAAATCGGTTTCACGGATCGTAAAGGATGTAATCCTCACAGTTAAGCAAATGGAACAAGTATCGAATTTCTATTGTTGGTAGTTTTCCGGATTACCCGTTTTCGCGAGACTTCACTGTACTTCGTTATTGTGGGAAATCAAATCACCGCTTCGGTAACTAGCCAATCAGCCGCCAGTCAGATGGCCGCGATGCGTTCATCAGTGGAATTGCACTTTCAATGATCCGCCGGCGATTGCTGTTCTACTACATTACGGGTGAGAGAGTTGGCATCACGACACATTTCACAGACACGTTGATCCATACGTAATATTCAATTAACATTTTTGAATAACGAACGATAGACAATTATTTTACATTACTTATATTATGCAGAAGCTGTGCCGATTTTGAGACACCGGTTGGGCTAAAATGGGCTATAATCCAGTTTCTTGACAGTTTTACTGACGCTTTGTTCACGATTTGCTGATGCATTCTGGCAAGAAGCAAAATATGCTAGCAATACTTGTTGGCTTTTAAAATTGTTAGCAACTTGTCAGCTTTCTTACTGACTTCTAAAAAATAATGCGAGATGTATTATGTACTTTTCCTATTGTTTGTGTTTAATATTTAACCTCGGAAGGTTATAAATTTTACGCAAGCGCCTTTCCGAATAGAGGTTCCGGTGAGGAGACAGGCCGATCGGCGAACAAGGTGGACGACCCACTGCCTAAACTAAATAATGCATGAGCTCCATCGAACGCTACATTTAAATGCATGTAGTCTGTTTCAATGTACATCCTTAGGCTTAGCGATTGAGAATTAAAAATTTTGATAATCCGGCCATTACACACTGGACATTGGGAATTCGTCTTAACGTTCATCCAATTCATCCATTAATCAAAACTTTTCTAATTTTAATCTAACAAAAAAAAAAAACCGAGGTGCCGTTCACTCAAATATCGATTCATTGTTTCCACTATTAGAAGTCTTCAAAAAAATTCTTCTCATACAAGTGTAGGCATAAAAATATATTAAATGAATTTCATAAGCATTCATAAGAATTGTGAATTATATCATCATAAAGAAGACAATGGGAAAAAGTGAACGTAGGACATTTTCACAAAACATAAGATAAAGTCATTCGCGTGTGATGTACGACTGCATTTATAGTGGCATGAAACTGGGTTATAGGGCGAATACTTGAAAAATTTTATTACGAATACTTTTAAGAGTTCCTGCCACTGCGGATGCGGAGGAACTTTTATACTTCCGCACTTTTGCATTCAAATCGGAAAAGTAGCGTCGTATCGATCAGAATCAAATCTACTCTAGTAAAATTTCGAATTGAAACATTTATTTCAATATCTCTTGCTTCTGACACTCTTAGAAGTGACGTTTAAAAATTCTGGGTAGAAAAATTGGTATGCTTAACGTTAATCGGTTGATAAGTAAAGGAAAGTCTTTTTTCGATTCCTACTCTCGACGAGAGTAAAGTTCAATAAACTTCGGTATTGAGGATTCTTAGTTATTTTTCTCATCACGCGAAATCTCTAGTTTCTCTGTACAGAGAAGCCAATTCAACATTTATGAAATACGAATCATGTCGAGACTCGTGGCTGAGGAGAAAGTCGACCGGACTCAGGTTTCGCAGCTCTTCCATAAATTCAATTTAAAGTTCTCTACGCCCGTAAGAATGCCGCCGGTAGGACCCCTTTTCATTTCTTGTTGCTTGCATAACTCCTCTGCTTTTGAGCCCTCAGACTCGTTCAAAATTAGTCCACATAAATAAACATATACCATCGTCTGAAAGTTTGGATAAATTGATATTTTTCGATTTACTATCATCATACATAAAATTAGATTCTGCAATTTTTCTAAAAATTTTTATTGGATTAATTTCGACCCAGAGAATTATGAAAGCTTTTTGAAATCAGTTTAATATAAAGCTGATATAGAAATTCGTATGGAACGTATTCACTATTCAAAGCAAGCTTTGTTTTTTTTTTTTAGACACTTGATCAGCAAAGAGGGTTGAGAGATCCTATTTCACTACCCTCTCTTTTTCTACAGCCCTCTGTCTCTCTTAACCATGCGTAAAACGCAAGGCTTTAGAGTGGCTGTTAATTCGGCGTACTCTCATCTCATCACACAATAAGCGTGAAACGCCAATTCATACTCTGCACCTCGTGTATTCGTTTTCAAACCCAAAAATGGTCTCTCAATTGTGTAAGCGTACGAACTCTGATACGAAATTCGAATATGAAACCTTTCGAGATTTATTCGTAATATTATAATAAATATCGTTCTTATTTCACTAATTTAATTAATACAATTAATTTTCCGAACCTCTCTCTTGTATTCCTTAATTATGGAAATATTTCAAGTTCTGGGATGCACTTGTTAATTGAAAAATTATCAGGAGGCGATTTGATTAGGGTGAAAGCAAGTGTGAATTAATAACGAACTGCGTCATCGACCATTTCGGCTTTTCGTGAAGGAATATATTTCTTTATCGCAAAATTCGATAAACAGGTTGAAGTGAATGCAAAGATTTTCAGCGGTACACTCATATCAGACCAGAGTACTATCTCATTAGTTTGCGTCCTCTCTAATTGGTGCTTCGATTATACCAATTATCGTTTCCTACTCGAGAGATTAGCTAATTGCGACGATCGGTCGATCCAGTAGTTACGTGGCACAACTGGTACACGTGGGTGTAGAACCATGAGATCAGTTCTATTGAATGTGACACGTATAGTCCTGAATATACGGGGTGTTGGTTTTGTGAGTGAAGGACTTTTTTGTAGCCTCGAGTGCATTATTGGGTTTTCATTCATTGGTATCAGGTAACTTGGTCCAAAAGCTCCAGACCCCTCGCACGTTCCTCACACTTCCCTACCACATCTTCTTCCGCCCCTTCTCTCTTTCACAATTATTCTGCTGCTTCTTAAAAAAATTGATAAAAAGAATCTACTAGCTACGCAAGTCTGGACGAATGAACGTGTGAAAGAAAGAGAAAGAAGA
Source organism: Synergus itoensis (assembly GCA_904066005.1). Taxonomy (NCBI): domain Eukaryota; kingdom Metazoa; phylum Arthropoda; class Insecta; order Hymenoptera; family Cynipidae; genus Synergus; species Synergus itoensis. The sequence continues at coordinate 751,076 of CAJFCP010000133.1, read as the reverse complement.
AAGAGAGGATCGTAAAAAGTTAAAATAAAGGATCAACCGGTTTGCTTGCCTCCGGACAGTGGCTAGTATTCGAGGTTTAATTCTTGCATGAAGTGTTCTTCCACCTAACGCTTCTTTCCGGTTGTTGTCTACTTCCTTTTCTGATTCCTTGCATGTGGGTGCAAAAAATAAGTCTGAAGTTTTTCACGTTACTAGCTGGAACTTAAAACTATGAGACTTATTTAAATAATTCACCCTTTTCTCCTTTTTGAAGGAAGATAGTGGGCTCTTTTTTATATGTTAAAGGAGTCTCATTTTTATTAGTTTTGGAAAATACAAATAGAGAAGCAGAAGTGCGAGAGAGTTTGGCGTTAGATATCACTGCTGTGTGCGTATATTGTTGCCTAATATTTGCTGTCCGATGGATATCGAGTTTACCTCGTCAGTCGAACCTATCGTTCAAAATGTATTCGACAGAAGAGGGTTGAATTCTGGGGGATCGGAAGATCCAAGAGTGGGGTGCTTACACAAATCCCACAAATCAGAGAGGGAGTGAATGCTTTGTTCTGTTCTCGTTCGTCTCGGTCCACGTAATTCGAATGCCTTGAAGCTACTTTAGAACTCACTTGAGAACGCCTATGGGGTCCATGAAACTTGTTTCCCAAATCTGAATCTACTTGACCATCAAGTCACATGCCATATTGGCTATCGAGGATTCTTTGATCTCCGAGTGAAAAAAGTTCTTTTGAAATATTTTCCTTACTTCTTCGCATCTTATCGTGATTACCTTCAAATTTTTTATTATAACTGTTTTATTTTTATTATTTTATAGTTAAAGTTACATTTATGTTATATTAAGTATGAGTATTTTATAATATATATTCTATGAGTATTTTCATATTAAAATTTATTCTTTCACGTGATAAAGGTCGCTTGGTAATAAAGTCAAGAGGCTGGAAATTTGGGAGGATTCGGTAGGGGAAGATAATTTCCGTGATTTCGTTAGAGATTAAAGGAAGAGAAGTGAAAGGAAGGAAAGAGAAAGAGCGAATATAAGAGAGTATTGGATTCTGAATTCACGACCCTCGTTGCCAAGTCGAGGAATGAAACCAACTCTCCTTCAATCTTCCCTTCGATTCGCTCTCGGAGTGACATCAGAGAGAAAGTTTATACTCTTATCTATTTCGCTGGTTGTGGCCAATCTTGTACAAGTTACCTTGATGAATAAGCGTGAAGGGGTGGGAATATCCCTTCTCTTCAACCCTGTTTCCATGTTTGTCGCTAGTTTTAATCTCCCCTCAACTCGCTTCGATCTTCCGTAAGGGGTGCGAGTGCGGCAGGGACCAGCGATCTAATTATAAAAAGGAAGGAAGCGAGGGACTCTACCGAGGGTGAGAGAAGAGGATGGAGAGCAAACGCGAAAAGGGGGAAAAGATTGCGACGACTTATAATCCAACTATTCGCTTAAACAAAGTTGATATTACACGCCAGCTACATGAGTGTATCCTAGCGCGAGAGATGACTGGCAATTTTCGGACGATGAATCGAAAACTTCAAAAGTTCTCGTCATCCGCGTTTATTAGCCTCGTGCCCTACACGCACGACCCTGCCTATTAAGGGACGGGATATGCGTAATTTGCAAGGCCACCTCACCACTAGACTGAGTAATATGATCCCTTTCAGTTGATGTACTTTTTCAAATTAAGGCTTACAAGTTTTCGCTTTCGCAATAAATGTTGTTGAAATTTTTAATAAAAATAAATTAAACCCTTTGGGTTTGGGTCATGCAAATTAAGTCTTTTACAAAGTAAAACAATCTGAGAAATCAATCAAATGATTAATAAAACCCGTTAGATTAACTGTCGCCCAGTTAGTAAATATTATACAATTGTATGATTTAAGGGGTAGATTGTGTACTTTTTCACTTTTTCCTTTTTGTAAATTCACAGCTCTATTCAGTTTTCACATGAAACTTTTTTCTTGTCCTGTAAAATATTACTCTGCTCTTTCTGAATAAAGGGAGTTTTTCCTTCTGAGAGGTTCCTGCGTTACAAAATGGGATTAAACTTTCGATAGGAAGTTTGTGACATTTTCCATAGATCAAAAGACACCTCTTTTAGTCTGCAACATCATCCTCGCTTTTGCGTATTGCAGCCCTCTGTACTCCCTAAGCGAGTATTTTTCCATGAATGTTTCCATACATCACCATACGGATCTCTTTGGCTGTAGAGTACGCTTGTCGTTGGGGACCCGTGATTCCTCATGCTGCGTCTCCACACGATGCTTAAGATGGTATCTAGGGAGACGAACCCAAAGGTCGATCCTGAAGGCCTTGGATCTTCTTAAGGTCTCTCTTGCAGTCCTTGAGGTCTGTCTCGCCTCAAGATACCATCTGAAATGTATTACATATTTCAGATGTCCTCAGCAACCACCGTTTTCGAGAATTTCTCATTGCTCCTCCTTTTTTTGCTCTTTCCTTGGTCATTGTTCCAAGGACTGCAATAAAATAAATGAAACCGATCAGTGTTCTTAAAATTCTGTCTTTAATCGTATCTTACTTTTTATAAGAGGATATCAAGGGAGATATCAATTCAAGATGATTGAACTTGTGGTAGAAGGTTTAGACGTTAAATTAATAATGAAAAATAGAAATAATAGAAATAATAGATGTTCTTCGATTACTGGTATATATATCTTTACAAGATATATGTATTCTTTCAAACAAAATTGAGAAGTATCAACTTGAAATCCCACAGTTTTTATCTTTTATATGGCGGGCCTTTAATAACCTTTTATACCCTTTTGTGAAATTATTTATAGGTGCGTCTTCCTCCACTAAAGGAGGCACTCGAATTTTCACGGGTCATGGGTTTTAAGTCGCACCTTTCCCATTTCTAGCCCAAGCCTTCGATATTTTAGGGATGATACATCTTCACTTCATTCTCCCTCGAGAGGGGTTTACTCTAGAGGCCATTTAAAATGTCGTTGAGTCAAATTAGTACTACTCTCGTTTATATTTTACAACCTTCCCCATGTATATTATTTTGAAGGAAAATAAATTTAATTTTGTTCATCGTTTAAAAGGACCCAGTAATAGTATTATAAAGGACGTTAAATATAGCTAAAAAGCACTCTGGACCATTTAATAAACTTGATTAAAGTAGTATGTGTATTTTATGTATCAAAAGGTCCTCATGCACTGATAATACATTCAATTAGTGAATTAATAATCATGCTTGTATATGTTAACATTCGTGGATTAATCTAAAGTAGAAAGGTTAACTAATTGTAAGCCTCGTGTTTGATGTTCGAGGGCCTTTGTGTGATCCCATTTTGTGACATTTGCTGGCATTCGATTATCGATGGACACAAGCTATACTCAGGCAGTGTGAAGAGGAGAAGGGTGGTTCAGTGAAATCGATTTTGCAATGTGCTATTATGCACTGCGCTAAATTCACACGTCAGAGTCATGGGGGTTGTACAGCGCAGAGGAGGGGGGTCGATCCTACCAAAGGGAAGGCTTTACAGGGAACCAAAGCGGTCTGGCCGGCTGCCTATGACGCCGGCTTATAAATTCGAAATATCGCTCATTCCCTTTAAAGGGAATAACGCATGTTCCCTTTAAGTCCATCAATAAAATATTGTTTCTACTCGATATCATTACACCCAAAAATTGCATCGCACTCTGTTCAAAGAGATCTTACCTGAAACCTCCTCAATTTTTTGTTTAACTATCGACGTTTTTATTTATTTTACCTCGAATTGTAGAGGATTTTCCCACCTCTCTATTCCAACCCCTTTCTCCACGTTCCCTCAGTGCAAAAAGAAGTATTGAATTTAAAAAAAAAGTTTATTTACTGATAAATAAACTAAAATGTTGTTAGTGAAATTAATTAAAATTGATTTCAGGCATTGAAAACCTAATCGATAATGTATTTTTTCTCATAAAGATTTAATGCAAAACCGATGTCATTCTCATATCTTCATTTAATACATTTATAGTTTAATTTATCGTCAATATAATTAACACAAAATAGGTCAAACTTTTGCAGACCATAATATTATTTTCTTTATTATTTTATGGTTAGAATTTAAAATAGACGCAGTGAAATGAAAATTTCCTTGGAGTGTAACGATGACAATATAATGCAGAGCAAAATATTTTCATAGAATTTCCTGGGACAGCGACCTCAGAAGTCTTTGTATTCATTATACATAATAAACATCTTCGCTCCTTCAAGGAGTGTTTACTATCTTTCAAGTAAATTGAAAAATTGCTTATATCATTCATTCAATAGTAATTTATAGAAGTTTTTCTTTCGGATTTTGTTACTTTTATCAAGATCTAGGGCCACATTTCTTGTTTTATGAGAATCAATTTATTAATTTTGATCTTGAGAATTGAACTTAATTTTTTTTTTAATTCTATGAAATCTTGCTAATTAAGGGAGAAGATTCAGTGTTAATAGGCAGATAATAAAAGTAATTCTTCTGTTATATATAGCCTCGTAAAATCCTCGGAGGACATACACGCGATCTTCGAACAAATTGTAAATCAGAGATTGTTACGCTTAGACGCACGCGATCATCTTCACGCATCTCAAAGAAAGCATAAATTAACATTACATTATGGATATTAAAATTATTCGTACTTTTCTTTGTGAAAGATATCTTCATTAGAAGTTAATAGATTCTCCGTAAACAAATTTGAAGATTTATTTAACGAGAAATTTAATACTGAAACTTTTATTTCTTACCCCCTGAGTTTGTTCCTCTCTCGATTCAATGCTCACACGAGAAAAGCAAAGTTCCCCTATATTTACACCGGGGATCCTTTGACCTTTGGGAAGAGATATTAAATTTCAATCGATGTCACATCCACCACTAGTTTTCTTCACCCTAACTCCCTTTTCCACTGGGAGAAATACATGTTTAATCATGTAACAGAAACAATAGGCCTTGAATTTCAGAACAGATCCCGAAATTTAGGGAAATCTCGAAACATATTGCAAAGATTCAAGTTACTACTTTCGAATATAAATTTATAATAGCTATACAATTTATAAACTCTTCTTAAGTTGCAATTCGGCGCTTGGAAAATGCACATTTTCTAAGAAATATACCAATATATGCGGTTTATCGAATACCGAGAAATATGACGCATAAATCTGGGGTGATCCGGAAAAGAAAATGATTGCGTTTACTGGTAAGGCGTATATGGAAATAAGAAAATATTATTCTCGGGTGCCATCATAAAGAAGTGCTTTTATGTGTTGATATCGGATAACGGATACGTCAAAGCTTTCGCAGAGAAAGACATGATTTCACATTATGATCAATTTAAACAGAAATTCCCTGCGAATCTTAAATATATTCACATTAGAATTATATATTTAATTCCCTGTAGAAAATTTTGTTTCTTGAATGCTAAATTAAACCTGCAAGATACTCAACTAAATCGGAACTAAACCCATTTTCAGTTTTCAAGGATTTTAATTGTTGATGTGGATTAATTTAACGACTGCACTTACAAGAAATCTTTTGTTCCTACCAATTAAAATTTAACCTTTTGAATTATCTACCATCAATGTAATGAAAGAAACTTTTACTAAGGGTTGTTAAATTTCATGATTCGAATCATGATGGCTGATGATAAAAACTCGCAATGAGATTTGCTTGCCTGAATTTTCGTTTCTCGACGTCAACATTTTTTGATGGCTTACAAGATCGTTTGGGCACTCATGTGCCTTTCGTTGGTAGGGTAGATGATACGCTCTCAGACTCGACGAGAGAACAGTTGTACGGACGGATAGACACCCTCACGAGATACTCCATACCCACCCTTAGCAAAAAAAAGAAAAAACCCCTCTTTGAAATATGCTTGGAAGCCTCAATCAAGTAGCGTGTGTATGTTGCAAAGAAGTGCAGCTTATTACTTCCCAATTCGTCATTCTAAACAAGAAAAGGCATAGAAATTTGTCCTTATCAAACTCTGCAAAAATTCCAATGACAGATAATACTAGAATTATATATAATAATGCAAGTTTTTATCATCGCATCCTAGAAATTTGTAATATTTCTCTAAAAAGAATACCTAACTTCAGTCCATTTTAATCTTGAAGATAGATGTTTGAGTTGTGTGAAACTACTGAGAAACGATGGTAGTATTAACATTATCGGAACCATAATGGACAACGACGTTAATATGGCAATATATATTCATGCGAACGTTCGCGATGAATAGATACTAGAAGAGAGTTAACATAGTTATCTATCGCCTATGCGGCGACGTTATAGTTTTTTTTCTTTTTTACAAAACTTAAACTAGCGTCTTATAAAATCGATAAAATATTTCTAAATATCGAGTAAGTAGAGATTGACAAGTGGGAATTATCTCATGCTCTAAGTGTTGAGATTAAATTGATAGTGTCGGTCTAGTTACTCGTTTAAAAAAGCGTTGGTTATATAGTGATGTATTTGCATAGGTAATTGGTCGCTGGCCAGTACCAGTACTTCGTTGTTCGTAACCCAATTGCGTCTGCGGTGATTTTAATTTTGAAGCTTGATAGCGATTGGTATAGGATTTGTTCGCTGGGTGTGAGCCTTGCGAGTTGGCCTGTGGTAATCCACCACTTTCATGACACGTGAAATCGAAAGTTTTGTGTTGGTACTACATTAGATTGGTAGATGGCAAAAAATTCTTTCAGACCAGTATTTTTCCATTTCATCAATTATAAGAAATTGACCGAAAGGAATCTTAGTTGAGATTCTTTATTCCCCCGATTAAGTATCTAGTTTTTTCTTCCAATTTGACATTTTCATCTCACGACTTGTCGGACAAAGAACGATGTCACCTTGCCACGCCCTTTTCTCTAGCGATTTATCTCAACGGGTGCAAAAACTCGTGTCCAGTGTCTCGCCAAATCAATTGTTCGGTTCTTCGCGTCAGACTTGGAAATTTACGAGATAATCGATTGATTTCAGAGCCAAATTGGGAGGTCGGAATATTCAGGCCAAGATAGTTCTTGATAAGGGTAGTTGCAGTGAAATTTCACATTCCATTGCGCTTTCCTCGAAAATGTCACAACTGTAAGCCGAATACAGCGAGTAAACTCAATTTTCTCCAATCCACATTGGTTCTTAGGTTTAAAACTTTTTTTGAGAGAAACATAGAGAGAATGATCCGGAAGTAGATACGACCTATTTTCGAAAATCACCGTTTGTTAATTTTTCAGTGAGTCCGGCAAAACAGAATCGATAATGTTTCGCCCAGAGAGTGGAACGTGCCAGTACGTGGTGAGAGTTTCAATAGACATGAGAGGAGAGGAAAAGTTTTCAATGTTAGAATAGGATAGAGAGAAATGGGAAGGATTGAGTCCACCTAGGCCACGAAAATATATATATCTATAGCGAAGAACTTGCTCATGAAGTAGAACGAGTGTTAAAGTATAGGTGATAAGGGCGGGTTTATGGTTATTCCTTCAATTAAGTTGATACAACGACTCTCGTTACTTTCCAGTGATTGTCTCTACTCCCTAGCAATCGTGGTTACCACCTCATGATGAGTTCTCTCTTACTATTGAAGAATTAGAACGACTGAGTATAATTTCATACTGCAATGAAATTATGAATTGTTTCCATGTTATTTGGTTGAGCTTTCACATCAGAGATGGTATTTCACAAAATTGGGCGAAAAGTGATTATAGTAATGTTCAAAAAACAATTCTATATTGATACTAAAGACAATACTTTAATAGTGATGTATAAAAGCTTAATCTTCTGCGGATATGAAAACGCGAGTATCGTAAGAGGTGGAACATCTTTGGGGGAACGTCGAACATCACTGCACAATAGAGAGGGACGGAAAAGCTCGACGGTGCGAAGGGTTGACGCCTAATGTAGCGTGCAAGATAGATGGGTAACCACAGTGAAAGTTAATTCGCGTTTTCACTCCGCCGACATCTCGGACCGTTTGAGACGCGGAATAATGGTCAGAATATTTCCTATAACGACGTCTGTATCGATTCCTTGTAAGATACGTAAAGCTCACGCTCGTAAAACGATTTTCAGTCCCCTTTTGAATGTTTCGACGTGCAATAAACAAGAGAAAAATAAATAAAATTACCATAAAAGGGCATCCATAATGGATTACGAAAGGCAATGTTAGCAGTGTTAATATGTCTAGACTTTTTTTTTGGTTTTAAGATTGTGTTATAAAGAATATGAATGCAGTTTCTCATAATGGTTTCATAAGACGATCTTATTCTGTCACCTACCTTAGACACATTTCTGATAGTTTAGGAAATGAGTTTGTAAAACTGTACCAGCAAACATGTCATTCGTATTTGACGTCTATTACGTCTACTTTCTCCCTGCGAAGGCAAGAAGATTGCAAATTTTCTGCACTCGAATTTTTCATGTAAAATTGAGTTTTGAAAGACTTCCAATCCGTTTTCCAGAAAAAGGTATCTCGATCGTAAAATTTGTAGAATTTTTGCGTTCTAGTATTTGCAATGATATTCACATCTTCCTTTCTGAAAAACCTATTGCAAAGGCTAAACATGTTTCTTAGCTTTAAATATTATAAGAGTAAATTATTTTTCTTCACGTATCTTGGATCCATTTCTATTTGTATGCAAAATAGTTAACTTTACACCATTGACTAAATTACGCGCCAAGTGCGATAATGTAGTTTTAAGCGAATAGTAAAATGACGACTTTTCAAGCACTTAAGCAAGTAGCGTTTAAGTCTCCTAACGACCGTGACAGAATCGCTCATTTATCTCGCTCACAGAATCCAAGGAAGAGCCTTAAAGAAGTTTAGTTCACCTGCGATACCACGCCGGAAGTCATTCGTTCGTTCAAGGAAATAAAACTACCAAGCAGAATCTCGTTACAAGCTAATTTTTCTTTTCCACTTTTTCTTGTCCTAGACCCAAATTTAAAAAGAAAAAACTAGTTGTTACTTGTCGATGACACTTAAATCGATAGAAAAAAAATGTTCTAAAAAGTTTGTCAAAGCCCTGAAAAGCTGTCGACACCCTGGGGGGTAACATTGTCCCTTTTAACAAGGGGAAACATTTCCATTCAGAACTTTCAAACTTAGTGTCCGTTGTGGGTGTATGGTGTAAATAGAATTTGAGATAAAAGAATAGAGTTGCAAAACAGAGAGAAGGGAATGGAAAAAGTCTTAAAAGAAGAGGAGGAAGATCTTAAGTCGGCTTTTCATTCCTGTTTATACTCTATATATACATTCGGCAACAAAGATTCTACCTTCTGTGGCAGCGAGGGTGCTGGCTGGAAAGTCCATGGGGCAGTTCAATGACGTTCTACAAAAGAGACCGGAAATAAAATGAAATCCGGACTCGAGTCTGCCTAGAAAGCCAACCGAAGGAGCAACCAAGCTTCACTAACGTTTTCTAAGCTATTGTCAATCCATGTTTCCAACTATAACTTCCCTTCTAGAGAACTTCTAAGATCCTATTGAGGTCTCTATCCCGGACATCGACCAGTTCTATGTTTAGTGCACACGACAAACAGTAAACATTGTTCAGAAATCCTATTGGAAATCTTCAAAGTACACTTTGCTTTTGCGTTTCTGTGTTTTCTTTTCCAACTAATCATAATGACGTCACTTTCTTAAAAATGAATGAATTTAAATCCTTGACTTACATTCTATTTGACGGGGGCAATTTCGAAAGTCATACTAACAATAAGTAAGATTGGACGAACTTTACGATTGAACTAGTTCTGCAAAATGTTTTACTGACTTTGACGAGAACCTAGTACAGTACATACATTCTGTATCTAAAGATCTTTTCAAGATTTTTGAATTTCGTATCTCTAACAGAAAAATTGCGTCCTTCGCTATATCGAATGTCTGCACTTGCCCGGAAATGGAATAGACTTCTATTCCGTATATTTTCTCTATATTTAGATTCCGCTCCTTTTACACATGGAAAACGAATTGCAAACATATGCACACACAACAATCGTGATTCGAGTTTTCTTGAATGTGACGCTGTTTGCTTCTTTTCGCCTCTTGATGCGAAATAGGGAGAAGCGTCTTTCCAGCTTAAAGCTTCAACATCATGGTTCACTTTTCTATCTTTCCATCCTCCGCGATGCAAGCGGGAGGCACTGGATAAAGTAAACAAACTTTTTAGCATGAAAAGCAAGTGATGCGAGTCATATAAACAGTGTTGTAATAAAGACGCCTTTGCTTACGGTATCATTATGGTAATTTCTTAATAAAGCCAGTAAACTTCAGTCGTCCAGAGAGAAATTGTTCTCTGAATTGCGAAACTCTCAGCCCCGATTATAATCAAATGCAAAGATAAATATTAGTCTGTTTTTGTTTTAAAGAGCAAGGCATGTTGGAAAATAATTTCAATTGATCTGGGGGTGGATTGTGGAACTTCTCCAAACTAATTTTACAAACCCTTTATTCCACCCCCTTTTCCAACATCCTTTTAAAAACCTCTTATCTCAGAGCCCGTTTCCAACAGGACGAGAATTGTATAAAGAAATCGTCCCTAATTTCGTAACATTAATCTTGCAAAGCGAACCCTCACGATAGCATCCTGCGACCAAAGGAATGCATTGACTATTCCAAGGGTAAAGTATCTTCCTCTATCCGTTATCCTCCGGTTACGCACCTGAATGCATCTTCCTCACGAGCAACCTCACTATTTTGAACCTTACTCTTCTATCCACTACCCCTTGTCCCACCAACTGACCAAACCACGGTGCGAAAACCACAAGCCTCGTTTTTGCTTGCTGGGTTATTTATTGCCTCAATTAGTCATGCGACAAAAGACGCGTTAGCTTCCATTCCGCATGCGAAGCGCTCTGCTTCGCTGCCCCCTAACAATGGGCCGAATTACGTCAGCTTAGTAATCTTGTCGTCGGGTGAAACCAAGTTATCGCGATAACCGCAAAGTATCCTTTGATATCATTTTTGCTGAAATCACTGAACCCTTAAATTGTTCTTACGTGAAAACAAAGTAAATAGAAAGTACGAGAGAAACGTTTAACTTTTTTAGGATGGCGTTACGACATTAATGGCAATAAATTATTATTACTGCTATTAATGTATGTTCAATGAGTTTTTATTCGTAAGAAAAACTCTGAACTTAATTTGATTGAACTGTTAGAAATTATTGTCCTGAGAATTTGAAGAAAAAAAAACTGATAATAAGACAAATTAATTTGACACAGAGGAAGAAGAATAGAACAGAAAAGAACGAGAGAAAAGGTGGACTGAAAGTTGCATAATCGACCGAGAGAGGCGGTACCAAGTCGAACGAATAAAACTTGGCTAAGTGAATCGAGTGAATAGAGACCAAATGAAAGAACGTTGAACAACTAAATCCAAGCTGAAAACTTTCTCACTTTCCGAAACTGCAGCTTCTCATGGATTCTTCCCGCGTCCTTGAGTCTTCGACAGGGACATGTGATTCAAAGATGTAGAAAATGTGCAGTAGAAAACTTTTTCCAGTGAATATTTAAAATTTAATCATACCAAAATCGAGATGTGGAGTTTAATTTTTGGCACTTGTCTTTCTTCTGAAATTCGACTCCCTACTTTTTTCAAAGGGATCTATAATTTTTTCGAAACAGAGTTTGCTAAAATATTTTCCCACAGCCGAAAATCATAAACAGACATTCTTCCTGACATATTATGAAGCATACAACTCTCACGCATGAGTTTGCCAGTCGGAAAGTATCATGCAGAGATAATAAAACGGCGCGTTGTTGCACGCCGGAGATTTTAAAGGTTTTCAAGTGCAGACCACAGGAAGGCAAGAAAGGTGGAGCTGGTTATATTTAGTGGCAGTGGACTACACCCGCTGTCCGCCCAATATTAACTCCAGCCATAATACGCTAAATTCCTACCACCATCCTCCAGACTCACTCCTTTCGTTAAAGTCTCTAAATTTCATTTGTGTCACATTCTTAATTGTGTATACATATATGTATAGTGTGAAAATTACCTTTTATTAAGGCAATAAAAAACACTGGGAGGCATGTCATCATTTTTTTACCTTCGGGGCCATATAACGCTTCTCAGGCAATCAGAGTTACAAAATGAGAAGAAAATTTTCTTTTTTTATACTAGGCTTTTTAAACTACTTTTCCACCCCTTTTTTCCACCCTTTTTTACTCTCTCTTCTAACGGCGTTTTTCACAAACCTTTTCGAGTCCCTTTCCAGACACTTTCCACCCTCGTTTTCTCGGACATCGTTTTCAATCACCTTTTTCAAATCTTTGTCCAATTCTATTTTCTCATCCCTTTTTCTACCAAATAAATTAAAACGTCAATAGTTAAAAAATCTTTTTTCTAAGAAATAAGAAATTACTATGAACTCGTATGTAACCTATATAACTAGGACTAAACGTGTATGTTTTGATTTTAGACCGAACTATATCGCCTTTTTCCATATCTCGGTTAGATATCGAGACTTAAATCGAAGTGCATGCTTTCTGAAAAGAATGACTCGTAATGCAATGCGACTGGGTGAAATTGTTCCGTGCAAATGGCAACTCTTATGGCATGGAATGCCGCTTCAGTTATATTGCTACTGGAGAGAAATCACGCGAGAGGTAGAAGCAACATACTACCTTCTGTACTTCCGGAATCCTCGCGAAGTAGTACACTTGGAAAATTTTTCCATCAAAATGAGAACAGCTTTCAGTGGCAGAAGAAAATTAAGACCATTTCCAGCAAAATAGAAAAAAGCACAGAGGTCATATAAGCAATGCGTTTATTCTCATTTTTATAGATATACAATTTGCTTGATTAAAAATTCCCTCTTCATCACTTAAGGGATGCTTTATTGCTCGTACAATAAATGCATCACTAAGAATCTTGAAATAAGAAAAAAAAAGTTTCTTACAGTTAGTACCTCTCTATATTTCATCTACAATGCTTGTCTACACCTCTCATTTACACTCACCCTCTATTCTTGAGGGCATGCCGGTAAAAATGAAATTTACGGGTTACTGTAAGCTGTAAACGGCCAGAAGTTTCCAAGACGACTGTTCCTCTTTCCGGTGGTAGTACGCTGCACATTACGGCGACCGACTGCTCAGCTTTTTGCTAAGCTTGCAACTTTTCTTGAACCTGCGTTGCATAAAGAGAGCCACGTGTTTTGAAACACGTCTGAAATCTCTGGTCCAAGGAACTTAATTTTTCTGTTTCTCTCTCTTCTTCGAAAGTACGTGCTGCTCTTTTCCTCACGGAATATTTTTACATTATTAATCTGTTCTTAGGAGGATTAATCTTACAATTTTCGATCTTACAATAATTCTTCGCCAAATGAAATTTTCATGATGAAGCGTCAAATTTACCATTTCGATATTCTCAGCGGCACTGCTTTACGTTTGCCAATGGTTTACATTAGCCGCAGGATCTGGCTCGTTTAATAATGCGATAACATATCAATTTCACGCAAAAGCTGTCCCGAAAGCTCGAGGAAGGCCCACTGTGATGGCGGCTTGTGCTGGGAAACTAGCGCTACCGCACGCCAGTGTGGAAAATGACCCCGGATAATTAATGCCGAGCAGCGATCGCCTGGGATGATTAATGGCGGCGGTAGCGGCTGCCGCAGTACTAGCATCGTAATAACGTTAGCGCCGCGAATTAAAGTGTTTACGCGTCCCTCGTTTTCCTTTTGGCAAGTATATTCACCCCGCATCTTTCACCCTAATTTTTATTTGAATCTTTTCTCATAATTTGTATCTTTCACATCTAAGGTACGATTATTATTCTTCAAAAAATATGATTAATAGCTGTATGAAAAAAACTTCTGTATTTAAAACAGCACTCTCAGTCTGCAGGAATTATTGAAAAAGTACTGTTGAAAACTTAAGGGGGTAGAAAATGTAAGAGGTTGACATAGATCAGGTTTTTATCAAAGGAATTGCATCCATCTATTCATGGATTCTCGATTTTTCTGTCGCACTCACTAGTCTGTATAATTACTCATTAGTATAGTTGCCATCCTCCCTCATGTTTCAACTTCCTACCACAACTTAACGGTAAATAGTTCCTCGAACTTCCTCGGCCAGGGAATTATAGTGACTGAACTCGAGCGTTTCTATTCCCAGGGCTCAACATCTCCACTTTCATCCATTATTCCCGCCACTGGGAAGTATCGTTTTACGTATTACACATACGTGCTGAACATACTTGCAACTTACATCCTAAATACTCAACATATCTAGAAATGTCTCAGGAAAATTTCTTTCTTACGACTACTGCAGACCAAATTTTCTAAAATAAGCGAGAACCCAAGTGCGAAATCAAAAACGGCCCAACGTTGGCCCAGTACTGGCAAAGGTGTTGCCGAGACTTGGCCGCCAGTGCCGGTCCATTGCCAAAATGATATCTAAGGGCTTTACTTGGCGGCCAAGACTTGGCCGGTTCTTGGCCGCCTTTACTTGCCCGTCACTGGTTGCCAGTATTGGCCCGAAAGCAGCATTATGTTAATGGCCCATTACCGAAATGATATCTAAGGGCTGCACTTGGCGGCTAAGACTTTGCCGGTTCTTGGCCGCCTTCACTTGCCCGTCATTGGCCCGTCACTGGCCCGTCACTGGCCCATTACACTTAGAAGTTACGGTAAAAAAATAAAAATAAATGTTATTAATTAAGAACATGATTTAAACGTAGATATATTATGAATATACTTATAAATAATCGATATTTGTAAATTTTAACGCTTATATAACAAATAAAATTTCGCACGCAACGCGGGGGGGAATCGAACGCACGACCTACGGGACGCGAGTCCAGCTACCTAACCATTACCCTAAGCTCCTGACATGGTGGTCCCACATTTTTCCACGGTATACTCTTTCACACACAAAGATTAAATTTTTTCGAGATAATTTAATCAATAAACACATTTGAAGTAACAATAAATAAAATATGTACCTATTTTTAATCTTCACTTTTACAGAAAGTAAAAGTATTGATGAAAAGTATATTGTAGTAGTGATTGATATTATAGGACTAGCAAAATTCTATTTCATAAAACACTTTTAATTAAATAATTTAAAATACTATTCAGTCAAAAAAATAAATTTTAATTATAAATAATAAATTACTTAATGTTTCTAAAAGAAATAAAGAAATTTAATGTTTCAAAACATTAAGATGCAAAGGTAAAATATTTTTCAAAACATGAGTAAGATACATATTTAAAAAATATTTAAATTCGAATTTCAGTCTTAAATAAAAATTCTATCTGCCGTTCGCAAATTGAAAATCTATTGTACCAACCACATTGACTCTTCTATGTCTTCCGGAATTATGATGATTACAGGGATTGTTATATGAGACAAAGAGATTTCTGTATATCTTGAAATTTCCAGAACATTTTTAAAGAATTCAAAGATTTAAAAAAATTTAAAGAAATTTCATAGGATATCTAAGAATTTTAAGGGATTTCAGAAAATTGTGATAAATTTCAAGATATTTAAATACATTTAATATGTACACTTAAATACACTTAAAATTTTGTGATATCTTTTGAAAATCCTTAAACTGAGCCTTAAACTCTTTTAAACTCTTAAAAATCCTTTGACATTTCTAAATATTACTTAAAATTTTCTAGAGTCGTTTAAAGTTTTTACTAAATCCTTAAACCTATTTTTCAATCAAATGAAACCTTTAAAATGACTCGAAATTCTTTAAAATCTTTTAAGTCTATTTAAATATCTTAGAAACTCTTAAAATTTATTAAAAGCACTTAAAATATCTTTATATCTTTTAAAATCATTCTAAATGTTTTTAAATTGTTTAACAAATTTGAAAATCTCTGGTAGTTCATTAAAATCTCTTAAACTGCCTTGAAAATCTTTTGAAATTCCCTAAAGTCATTTAAAATCTTCTAAGGTCTTTTTAAGTTTCTATGAAATCCCTGAAATCTTTTGAACTTCTTTAAAGTACCAGTGAAGCGCCATCGCTGGGCCAGATTCTGACTTTTCTACTTCTAATTTAGTTTGACGTAGTAATTTCGACTTTCGGCCCAATAAAGTGCCAATGCTGGGTCGGAATCTGACATTTTGACTTTGAATATGGTTTGCCGGAGTAATGTC